>JARQST010000343.1:103191-383262 GCA_030142225.1 Pachycephus smyrnensis
GATTGCGTGTATTTCGCACCCTAGACTGCTTAATCCGGTCCATTGCATTTGTCTATTGCTAATTGTAATGTTTGTAACAATTGTTCCTTATCTTATTCTATATTATATCATCATCATCTTTTTATTGAGGTTCTTTGCCTCGGGCCTTCAGCCCATTTCACGCCATCTCTTCCTATTACCCTTTAACCCTTACCACAACTTCTGAAAAGGTGTAAAATAGTCAATTATTATGTTTAAATAACTGCATCGCAGTCATTCTCTCTCGTGCGCGAAAATCCACGCGTTGACCTATAGTCATAACTAGTGCATAATTAGTCCGCATCCGAAAATTCGCGTACTGCAACAATAATTGCCAAGGTCAAAATCCTCAAGTCGTCACCTGAATAGACCTCGAGTAGCGAAAGACGGACTGGCCCTGTGGATGGACTACCCACCAAAAAAAATTGAGAAGACGAGAATCCAGTGGTAAGTAACTTTTTCTTTTTTTTTCTTACGCAACGTCCTATATTAAAATACATTACTTAAAAGTTATATCTTTACTATACTTAGCGCAGAATTTTCATTGATACGCATTGTTCTGTTCAGTGAACACAAGGAGTGCGTCAATATGACGTCATCGCAGAGGACGAAACAAGCAGGACGCGGAGGATTGTTGGAGGTCAGCAACCATGGGTCCATTGCCGGGAATCTGCGAGCGGTGAGTAGATTTTTGAATCCCTCTGACCTCCATCATGACGCAGGATGAAAGGTCTGGACCGTCACGGAGGTCAGTTGTAATTTATGACGCATTATTACAAAGTGCATAGTGGCCGCCATTCGATCTTCACTGGATCGAATGGCGAGTGAAATTTTTTTTTTGCATATTACATTTGTACTTGTAGAGCAGGGTTAGGTCTTTTCTTGTTGAACGCGTCTTGTTATTTGATAATAAATTTTTCACAATTAATTCCTTCGTTCGGTATATAATTGTCACTTGCAAAACAATTTCGGTTTTTCCCGGCAGTTTATGCAAAATAGTGAACAAGAAAAGTAACACGCGGGTGTCGTTTATCGGAATCCAGGTGGAAATTCGGATGCATTGTTATTTTTAGTTTATTCCTCTGGACGAAGATAAAAACACAGGGTTTTCAGATGCTGGATCAATGGGTCTGCTGTATCATCTCGTATCATTAAATTATAATCTTTATTCTTTTTTTTTGTAATCTTCATCTAGGACAATTGAGAGAGGCACGAGGGGGAGACTCCATCCAAACCGAACGTGACGGATTACTGATTTTTGTAATTTTATTGAAAATAATATATACTGAGCCCTGATATACACCTGTATGATTGTATTATGTTACCTGTGTTACCTTTTAACCATAATAATTATATTCTTATTCTTAAGCAACTGGATTCTTTAGCCCGTTAAAAATGTTTCTTGCAGTTAAAAACTTTTAGATTAGGATGTTTAATATTTACATTTTTTCAGCCTATCGCCAGGTAGGTGTAAATTTAAGCCAAGAGAGCTTCACTTAACATTGCCAATAATCGGGTGTGACCAGGTGTTAAAAAAGAGGTTGGCAACTCTGGAACTTTAAGACGAATTCTTTCGCTTTGATTCTCGTTGCATTTTTTAATAATTTTTTTCCGTCTTTTTTATAGCTTTTGCAACAATTAACCACAACGTTTCCCTCGTGTCGGGCGTTTTTCTGGTTTTTCGTTCTTATTTTAATTTATTTTCAATTAAAGAAGTAGTACCAATTTAAAAACAATTATTGACTGTTACATGAAGCTTTCATCGAAACATGTATGTGTATGAGTGATGATCAGGTTAATTAAGGTTACAACCGTAATATTTTGGAACTTGGGTAGATTGAGACTTCCCTCCCCCATAATATAGACGGTACTTGTCTTTCAAAAAAAAAATATTTTTATCTCCCTACTCTCCGTCTGCCTGATAGCAGCCATAGAAGGGAAGTTACGTGTTTCCTTCTGTAACTTCGTGCGCCACTGTACAGAACTGCAAAATTATATTGAATAGGACATTTTTACATGTACAGTAGTTATCTTTTTTTTCTCTTGATCCTCCTACCTGCGTAGGTATTGACAGCGACGCGTAAATTCGGCATCTTTCTCGAAAAGAGTTTCTGTCTATTCGATACGTAACGGAATCAAGAAAAACAGTTTTATTTATCACACCATTTATTAAAGACAAAGTTGACAAAGATACAAAAAGCTTTAAGTCGTGAGTCTGTTGTGGCACGCAGCCTGCCGCCATTCAGGTCCAGCCAATCGCGCAAGCTCTTCGGACATCCATGCTGGAACCGTATGCGACACTGTCAGATTTGATTTTGAATTCTTTTTTACTATTTTTTTTCTTTTTCAATTTCAGCCTTTTGTCTCCCTAAGCGTCTCTGACATTTTTCTCGACAAATTGACAGCTTTTCATTTAAATTTTCCATTCCTTATCTACTCTCTGTCGTTTATCTTTTATTTCACGGTACAACCTTGTCCGTAATCTTTCTTCGTTCTTTCTTTTTCTTTTCGTGTCTTCCGGTGGCTAGTATCAGTGTTAGGTGATAGCTTTTTATTTATTCTCGTTTGTAGCTGTTTAACCTATGAGTTAGGGTGATAGATCAGCGTATGGCACGAATGCTTAGTTTTAAGCCCAAATCCTAATTCAAAAAAAAAAATTTATTCCATTCCCGTCCTTTGCCTAGTATAAGGTTTCTCTGTTTCTCGCATTGAAGTCTCCAACAGCTCTCACGGATCGTCGTGGGATCGTCGAGGGAGCGTCGTGGAAGAGGCTGTGAGCCGAAGAGTCCCATTTAGGGTATTGTCCACGATCAAAGTTTCACGACTAAATACCATAACGATAATTATATATGCTATGTCATATAACTTTCATCATGGCCAATACTCTTCGGAAAGGGACGGATGTTATTTGACTTTTTAACAGAATTTCGAAATTCTCATGGAAGTCAATGATCATCATCAATTTATTTAGCCACTATGCCACTATGCCACTTGTTACGTGTTTTACCACATATGACTATATGCCAAGCGATATATATTATGCCAGTCGAATCCTTTGCTCTTTTTCCCATCGTTATCAGTACTTCCAATCAATAATATTGATTGATTGACAAAATTCGATTATCTATAATTTCGATGATTTTATTTTTTAAAAAATGTTAAAATCGTCATCGAACTTCGTATTGTTCCAAAGGAAATAAAAATTGCTCTCGGTATCATTATCTACGCGTCACACTTATGCACGCGAGTCAGTGAAAAGTTGAGAATGAATAAAACGATCGGAGTTTTCGCGTCGCTTGCATATGGGTAACCCCCTAAGGAGATTGCGCCTTCCATCGAGAGCTTTCAATATCCTTGTAAAAGGAATCGCAAAAATTTCGGATATTAGTTCTCTGCACATCGATCGTAATTGTGTGTGAGTTGAGAGAGAGAGAGAAATATAAAGAAAGAGAGAAAGAGAGAAAGAGAGTAGGAGTGGAGCTCCACGTCGGCATAGTTGGTATAAGGCCTGCTGCCTTTGAGTCCGTGCCAAAGAACATTCCATATGAAAATAAAGCAAATAAATCGCATGCCTTCAAGACCTTCAGACATTCGCGTAATAGAAAACGAAATGGGATGTCGTTGCACCTGCTTGTTTTTAGTCGGAAACACTGCAGCTACCCTTTATCTGCAGGTGCATGCATTGCACTTACCATTTACGATGCACTTCGAAGCATTTCCGATGCCGCGTAAACGCGTTTGTTTGCTCGTGCGCACTTCGTGAAATTTTTCTATTAATTTCTTCTTTTTTTTCTTCTGTTTGCGCTTCACGATCGCTGGCTTTGTGTGTCAGACATTTTTCTAGTTTTCAAAAAAAAGAAAATGGTTGACTCGTTCCCGAAGTGTCGATGGAGATCTATATGCTTTCAGTTGGGAATTTGAAAATAAAACATTCGTTTGGGATTATGGATTTTTCTTCTTTTTTTTTTTTAAAAGAATTTTCTTTTCAACGCGTCCAGGGATTTTATTCTTTTTTTGCGATTTGTTCTTTGTGCTTTACGCGGTTAAATTAATTGATTTTAATATCTACTGATGCTTCGCAATCAGCAGAGTGCTTTTGAGTGCACAGAATCGGCTAGGCGTGTAAACGTAAAATTGCAGTTATAAAATTAATGGACGTGCGGAGCGATGATGATGACGATGACGATAATAATAATGGTGCACCGTGCGTTATATCAAAATACGAAACTGATGGTCGCAAAGGACGGAAATTTTTAAAAGCAGAAAAAAATATTAATTGTCAATAGGAGTGACGTCAGTCGATCGTTACAATGAATATTGATGAATTTCAATGTTTACGCAATCTGTTCATACATAATTCGCCATTAATAAGTATACCACGTGACGTTTAGCAGCTGTTTCGAAAATACGGAAGTGGATTATTATTATTATTTTTTTGGGCGTCTTTCATCTTTTCTAAGGAGACCAATTAGTTTCGTCCTCTCTAATGTACAGATACGTAATCTCATCGGTCGCCATCAGGGAAGGCTTTGATCTTTCGCTAAAGAACCTCGGCAAGATCCGGCCGAGGGATGAGGGTGCGAATAAAATGTTCAATACGCGCGCGTCTCCCTTTTCACACCTTTGACCTTCGCCTGAAAAGACTCTCGAGGTTACCCGATCTCTCAATCGACTCTCGGATTTAAGTAATAAATCCAGTCTCGGCTTCCGTAGTACATCGAGTCGGGTGTTGAAGGATTTGGAATTGTTTTTTGCAAAAAAATCTAATAAAATTTCGGAAAATCATCCCTCGGCACTGAAAATCATAAATTAAAATTTTTATCGACTTTCGATATCCCCCTTTCGAGGTAATCGGACAAAATCGTCTTGGGTCAAGTATTTTCGGTCGACGTAGATCAGGGCACGTAGCTGCGCGGCTACGTACAGAGTTGGAGGAAGTCTGCGCAGTTTCCGCTTCGCGATATCAAAGTCCTCGAATTTCAATGCGTTTTAGGGATGATCGCGCGGGCCAAAGTAAAAGCGAAGAGTTAAGGGAGGGCTTAGTCGACCGTTGAACATGGTTGGAGAGCTTGAACGGTTCAGACGTCGAACGTTTCACGTGCAGGCCCGACGTCGGCGTCGAGACGCAGACACCGGGATACCGCGTTACTTCCATGCGGACGGTGGCTTTTGATCTTTCCAAGTCTAGACTTGCTATACCTAGTTTTTTTTTTCGTCCTCGATTTCAGTCGTGCCCCTCCCTTCAGCCCCCCCTCCCTGTTCACCAGGAAGTAAACGCTCCTGTAAGGACTTTTCGAAAACTTTATCGAACCACCCTGGTGTCCGTTTTGTTACTGCCTTTGAGAATTCTCTGACGTAACTAGACTCTGGTGAAATTCTTACGTTCTCACTGTGTCGGCAGCGCTGGAGTTTGCAATAGAAAAAAAAGTCCCTAGACGTTGAGAATAATTTTTACCAGCATTTTATTCGTATCGCTGATTTCTTTGCGAGTGGATTCTTTTTTTTTTAAATCAAAATCAAGTCTGGCCAGTCCTTTGGGCCAGTTTCTAAGTTACGATATCCAGGGTGGGTGTACAAAGCACATGCAATGTTTTCGCAGCGAAGAAAACCAAAGCGCCCACCTACGAAATGGAACAGAGCCATTGAAAGAAGCGAATCAGGTCGATCCGAAGCTAAATTGAAATCCGGAATCCCAAGAGCAAGCCGAACGCGTTCCCGAGGTAGGAGAGATCACACCCACCTACATTGACTTCTCTTTCTCTTTTTATTTCTCTCTCTCTCTCTCTCTCTCTCTCTCTCTCTCGCTCCACTCTCCTCTCACGCTTTCCTCTAGGCATTCAACTCTTACGCCGTCCCAGTCTGCCGGTCCAGACTATACCCCTTCCACGGCTCTGTGCAACCCTCTACTTACGTTCGGTTCCAGTGAATTAAGCTAAGGGAAGTCAATTGGAAAAGTTTTTATTGGCCTTCGTTTAGGAATTCCGCGATTCGAGCCCATATCGTTTTCATCCGAGTCCTTCGCTCTCATCCATGTCAATAAGGACCTACGCGTCGGGGCGAAATTTCATTTTATCCTTTTTTCTTCTCTTTTTATTGTTGGCACTATCCGTATACGTCTTTGGTTTACGGCCACGCGTAAAATACTTTTTTTCCTATACGTATAATCGCGAGTATCGAAAGCTTTCGAGTGCGCGGATCGGGACGCTCTGGTGGAAATATATATTATAACGTTACGCGATTCTAGGGATTTTTTTTCTTTTTCTTTTTCGTTTGAAATCCAATCCTGTAACGGCGAGCGGTTTATGGGAATCGACGTTACGCTCGATGAAAGTGCGGCTTACGCGAAATTTCACGCGAAAACATGCTCGCGCGAATTGATCTGCTGTTTCTATCGAGGACGTTGGGACGTTTGTTTCTTTTCTTTCTTTTGGGGGTGAGGGGGTGGAAATTTTTTTACATTTCATAATTCGTTTTATCGCTCTTTCGCTCGCGAGCGAATTTATTCGATACACGACGGAAATTTCTCTCTCCCCTTTTTAGTACCTCCCACCCCCCTCTCGCTGTCTTGCATTTTTATTTTTTATTTCGTATTGCGTGACGCTGAAATCCAGGCATTGCGTATTTTGTCCTCGCGTGTTATCCGGGAAACGCGGAGTGCTCGGGATCATTCGTTCTAATCCCATTAGTTCAAATTTATGCGTGTATACGAAAAACGAAAAAGATAAAATCGTGTCGAATATAAATGCACCCATGTTCGCTCGATGCTGCAATCATTCAATTATTTCCGATGGACAATTATATCTGATACGCCGTTATCGGAATCAAAAATCAATTCACCGTTCGAACAAAAAATATATATATGTATCTCCGCGAATACACCTCTCGTGCGTTGATTGCACGGAAAGGAGAATTTTCGCAAATTCTTTAACGCGCCGTCAAACGCGAGGTAAACGAGTAAAGAGAAAATTGGGTACACCGTCAAAATTATCTCTCGCCCTCGTCGACCACTCGAAAGTCCAAAAAGAAGGAAGACTCGAAGAAAACGAAATTTGAAAATTTTCTCAAACCCTTATTTGCCAATTCAAATATTGACGCGTCGGAAAGCAACTGTTCGGCGTTCCGAGTAAAACCTTGAAAGTCAATATTTCTCGTGGTTCTCGCGGTAGGTAAAAGATGTATCCAACATGGCGGCAAGAAAAAAAAGATAAAATAAAATCAGCATAAGAGGCACTCGAATTCCCATTAGACAAATACAGATTCTTGAAGGGTCGCGCGAGAGGAGGCAACGGACGTTGTTTTAACGCTTTTCCAAGGGAAATAAAAACCCGTCGAACGTCTCCGGCCCGTGGATATTGGCAACGGCGTCGATTAATTGCAAATACAACGTCGAACATTTTATCAATATGTATTTAGCTCTGAGCGAGCCAAACGAGCCGCTGTGATTTATGCGCGGCGCGACAAGATGGGAAATAAAAAAACAGAAGAAAAAAAAGCAGGACAAACGTCGAGAGGAGAGTGGCTGGCAGTGGCCATTGATGAAATTGATCAACGCGCGCATCGAGCGAGCGTCGGGACGCCCGGGTCGGGGCTTGATTGTAAATTGTAAGCAATTTCGTAATTGCGTGGACAAAGCAATTAAACCATTTGACTGGTTATATCTCTGCGAGCTCGTATATATGTATCTGCGCAGTTCGATTGCGCACGCGCATTTGCAAAGGGATTCACTGGCAAATATATACCGTTCGCGATATACTGCGCGGAGCAAACATCCAGATAATGCAATTTGGATAATGCACATTTCGATGCGTTTCGCACGAAGTGTCAGCTTTGGCATTTGCAGGTTGGTACCTGCTGGGAGTGCAGGTAGGTTTTGGTAAGGACTGTTAATCGCGGCAAAAGTGGTTGCTTAGTCAGTCAATCGACGTCAGTATTTGGAGTAATCGTTGGAGGTGGATATTTTTGGGGGGAAAAGTATTGAATTTTTGGAAATTTTATTTTAAGAATTAAAAATTGAAAATTCTTTTTTTCTACGTTCTTCGCGCGATTTTTTTTCTTCGTTTCTTATCAGACTTGCTTTGGGCGTCTGCATTTGTTCGAAGGCAAATGAGAAATTCCACTGTTTTCACGGTAAACCGGACGGATCGAGAATTTACGGCCACGCTGTAAACTCGTCGGCCGTAAAAGTCGCGCACTGTTTTCCAATCTGTCATTGGTCGCTGGAAGGAAGTCCTGCGTGGAAGGTAGCTTCTTCTTAGGGTTGTCTTAACTTACGTAACGTCGATGCAATATATGTATATACTATAGTTACAGGTATATACGTACAGTCGTTTCACGCGAATAAAAGATCCTGTTCCCTAGGGGACTCTATTGCCTTAAAAGTCATAGGAAGATGACCCCTCCGAAAGCTCTTTTACTCGCGGACGGACTGCATGTAATATTACAGCATAGTTCTGAGCAATCAGAGTATATTGGTTATCGTACTCTTTTGCTATTGGTCGAGGAATATTTTCCATTTTTCTTGGGTCGTTTTTGCGAACAATTGACGGAAATCGTCGGCTTTTTGTGTTTTCATTGATAGATTTTTTGGGGAAATTTTCTTCTGCGAAGCATCAAAAATTGACGCGGTTATTAGTAAGGCAAACCGGTTTCGTCTGTCTGCGCAACTGAACAAGGGATTAAATACGAATTTTACTGCTTCGCGAAGCTTCAGGATTCCATTCTCCGTACATGACGCGGACGCCGGTTGCACGGAAAGCAAGGCTGATCTCCATTGTGCGTATTAACGCTACGCGGAACAAGAACGTTAATGGACATTTTCATTATGCATTCGGCCTTACGTCGGAGGGTGTTAATTAGGTATTTATACATGCCAAGTGGCGCCGCGTAGTCGATCCTTAAAGACGAGACTCTGCTTGCTTTGGTCTCTGAGTATCGAGGTTAGGACTTTCTTTTGTTTTTCGGTGAAACGTCTTTCGTGACGTCATCGGGGCGATCGCGCGGTACGAGTAAGGGTTTTGTTTTTGGGCAAGGGTGGTTCTATGAATCGCGAAAATTTTTGAGATTCTCTTGCAGCCATTTTTAAGCTTTTTTTTGGTCATCTTTTTCTCCCTTTGCTATCTTGACTTTGCTAGACCTATCTCGCGCTTGCTCGCTCTTCAAAGAACTCTGCCGCGAAGAGAGAAAACAAACTGGGTTACTCAACGACTGCCGTACAAGCTAGGAAAAGAAGTTGGTTGAGAATGCTACGCGCTTGTTGAAAAAAAAAAACAAAATAAGAAAGTTTGATGTATTGGTAGGTAGGTGCTGGTTCTGTGAGAACTGGTTAAGTACCATTACGCGTGCTTCTCTAAGTACGTACGAGCGACTGATGCAGTTGCATCTGGTAGCTGGTAATTGGAAAAGAGCGACTTGACCACTTTTTTGTATTTCTTTCTTTTTTTTTTAAATTGGAAAAAGATTAGAAACTACCCTTCGTAAGAGACTTTTGATCTTTGATATTCCTCGGAGTGCCGAGAGTCGTCGAGCAGACGGATACGAAAGTACGTAGCTCGATGAGGGTGGAGAGGTAAAAATACAAAAAAATAAAATAAGGGATGCGAAGAAAAAAAAGTTAAGGAGAAAGCAAGAGGATCGTGAAAGTAGGGGTGGACGCGGACGTAAATTGCAGGCAGGTGGGTGGTTGGAGGTAATGTAAAGAGGCCCAAAAACTTTGAGGGCTGTTTTGGGATGCTGCGCGCGGACTCATCTACTTCTCAGGATAGGTAACCCCTCCCCCCGACCCCCTAACCTCTCTACCTTTTTATCTTATAGCCACCTACTCCATTTGGCTTCTCTTTCTCTCCTTTCTTGATTCCTTCGAATTTTCAAAGTGCTACAAGACCGCTCCCTCTTAACCGACCTACACTCTACTTCTCTTTACGTGGAGTAGGGGCATCCCCTTGCTTTATACCGCAGACATCGCCCCCCCCCCCCCAAACCCCGCACAGTGTTGAAAAATTAAGAAACTCCTCACGCAGTCACCCCTCATTCCCCCCCCCCCCCCCCATACCACCATTACTAGGCAGTAAACATACGAGCCTGTGGTACCTGCGTAGAATACGTTTCAACCCCTAAATTCTAACAACTATTTAACAAATCCAACGTTCCCGACATTAGAAACCGTCAATTTACCCCCTATTACGTTTTACGATTTCACCCCGCCCGTACACAGTCTCATCCACCAATTTACGTTGCAATATTTACTTCGAATAGCCCACTTGTCAAATGGCACCCTCGTTATTGCCATTCCTGAGGATCCTTTCCATTCGCCACGGTAATCTCTTCGGGGATGTTTTCACCCTCTACGGTGACTTTCTAGAATTCCAAACTCTCTCCCTCCGGACTTACCACTCTCGCTCCGTCGCACGAGTCTCGGTACGAGGTAACCAACAAAAAAAAGAAAAAAAAACATCCCTTATTTCGAACAAGGGATGGTCCACTAAAGGATTCCAATATCTATACGGTACACCGATCCGCTATCTTATTTTTCATCGTGGACAGCGAAGTACACGGGATGGCATCGTTATTATGAAATCCCGCAGGATTATCATTCTTGGCCCCCCCCCCCCCCCTCCATTCCTGCAGGATACGTCTTACTTCTCTGCCCCTCCCATATATATAGACAGTCGTAGTAAGAGACTGCGATCCAGCCACTCATAAAAATCCCACGGGATAAAGGAACATCTGCCGATTTTTATAGGAGTGACTGGCGTCGCCGTAGATACATTGACTGCGGCGAAGGGTGGGGATCGCTCTGCGGGTTGTTGAGGGTGGGATGCTCGGCAGGACGCGGCGTGGATGAAGACAAACACACAATCCTGGGAATGGGCGACTGGTCGGCATAAAATATTCCTATAAATTTACTGGACTGAGGGGGGATGGCTGCTGGATAGAAAATAGATTGCCCGATATAAACTGCCGCAGTATGGAACCTCGTTTGCTGCTACTGGCCTGCCAAATTGAACTTGCGTTTTATGCACTGTACATACGTGCATGCGCGGCTGCGTGTACCTGTATGCCTATTTGTATGTCTTTACACGCGTATGCCTTCATCTGTATGCCCATTTGTATTTTTGTCTATCTCTATCCTTTGTATACTTGTATGACTACCAGTATCTTTGAATACTCGTATGACTACCAGTATCTTTGGATGCCTTTACGCCTGGATACTTGCGTAATTGTTCGCTTGTTGATTTTACGGGCATATACGGGGTCAGAATGCACGGGGTCAGAATGCAAAGCAGTCACACGTGTAACTGATCCTCGCCCTTTGTCTGTAACATCTTGACAATACAGACGCTATTATTATTATATATATACAGTAGGTGTACAGGTTCGCGAACGGTAAATTGCATGAAATTATTCACTTTGCAAATTCTGGCTTCACTTCGCCCCTAGATGAGGTAACGAATAACGCAATCGAATGACTACACTCGAAATTGAAAAGTAACGGCCAAATTGACCAACTGCTTTTGACTTATTTCGCTCTACTCGCAAATTAATCTCTGGACGATGCTTTATTAGTTACAACGAGCGCCTTCTGCTAATTGGATTTTATTGTCAAACACGTTTTCAACCGTATTCGCCGTATCTTCGCCGTATACACTCGGCTTGCTTTCGCATTACTGTCGTACTGCAGTACGTCACTGTCGCTTCGCGTTTTCGCCAAGTTTCGTCGCTTTTCAATTGTTTCCGTAGTCGCCGGGACGCTTATTTGTCGTGACGCGTATCGTCTGAGGACGCCGGATGAGAACAAGGAGGTTCCGTCAAATCTCTGCCTGGCGGCATTACCTTCGCAAACATTTCCCATTAAGCTCCCATGGGAGAAGCCAAGTGCAATATTGAATTCCCACGGGGATATCAGGGGGTGGGGGGCAGGGGTCCGGCCCCTTGACAAATCTACGTTGCGGTACCAAAGTCTCTGGCATCCTTATAAATTTAATAACGCGAAATGACGTGACCTACGACCCTCTGCTACCACCCATTTGCTACCCCCCCTCGTCCCCCTTTTCCATCCCCCTTAAATCCCCGACTGCCACCGGGCCACATCAATACTGCAGTCCTGTTGCACTCCCTCCGTACTGTCGGATACTATCTATCCGTGTTACCACCCTTCTGCGAGAAACTACCCCTAAGTACTGATACGATGGCCAAGATGGGGTGACGCTGCTGGCGCCGTGTATTTAGGATTGAAAATTTATATATTTTGGAATTACGGTAGATTAGGGCGATCGGTTTGTCGGTGGTTTCTTTTTTTTTTGGTTATAATTAACGTTATTATTGATTGGAGCCACCCTCGAGACGTAATGAGGGTGAATTTTTTCTTTTTTTTTTGCGGCTCTTTGGATCAATCGGATGTATTTAGTAGGCAGCCAGAGGGAAGGATGTTGAGAGAAAAAATAAAGCGAGAAGTTAAGTCAGGATTCCTTCTTCTATTTTTTTTTTTGAATATAATCCCCCCACCCCCTCGTCCCCCTCAAAGGCACGACTAAGTATGGACTATTTCATGCAAATTTGGAATTGAAAGTGGCACTTTTCTTTCTCTTGCTTTTCATCGTCGGCTGGTTCTTTCCTTTTTTTTTCTTTCCTTTTTGTTATTAATTCCTGAGATAACGCCGCCGCGTGGCTTAGCTCGATGGGGGGTGGAATTGACGAGCGGGTAGTAATCTAATTTGCTTCGAATATCCCGGGACCGCGATATTCTACGTCGTCCTTTAATAAATTTGCATGTAAACGAGCAATAAAACGAATTTTCGTCGAGCCACTCGCGCGCGAGCAACAATCGAAACTTTTTCGTGCCGTTACTGCCGATCTTTCGCGCCTATCCTCTTGCACCATTCACATTTTCTGTTTACCGTGCATACGTATGCACACAGATATATATACACTATTAGTACCACGATAAATATTTACGTAAATTTACGTATTTCCGTAATAAATAGTTTCGACCTGTCTCGCATACGTAATAGACGTAGGCGTACCCCAGCGCGGTGATAACTCGTACTAGAAATACAAATGCAGCCTGACGCATTTTTTACAAATAATCTCGATTTAAGGTCCGTCAGTCGTACAGAGTATTTTGATTAAAAAGCAAAAAGGCAAAAGAGAAGAAATCCAACCGTGCAAAGCGATCGTGCGAAAGCTTTCGTTCCTCCGCTAACCTCCACGGCGGAAGAAGGTTGAGAGAACGCCGTTTTCCCCGACAGCGGAAAACGGAAGAGGTTGTCAGGCCAATAATGTATTTTTCACGGAGCAAAGAAAGCCGCGTTCGGTCCAGAGATTCGGTCATTTAAAATGCATAGAGTTCATAACTTATTCGCGTCGCGGGCAAGAATAGCAGCGGATACGTTACGTGTATCCGCGAAGATGGCAAATTTTATGCGCGTGACTCACTCGTTTCGCCGATCTCCATCGCGCGACGCATCTACGTTTCTTCGCGGTTCGCGAAAACAAATTTTCATTAATTCGCGCGGCGGTCACGTCCACGGGCCGTACGCCGACCGTGCGAGTATGTAGGAAAAGAAAAAAAAATTTACGTTCGTTTATCTTTATTTAGTATTCTTTCGCCCCACCCCCTATCGTTTTCTTCGGCTGACCACCTTTGTTTTTTCGCTTGTTCGTTAAGAATATTAAAATTTGTACGTCTGCCATTTTCCGCGCTGTTAATTTAACGACCGTGTGACAGCACTGCCCGTAAGTCTCCTGCCCAGTTATAACGTAGATGCCGTAACGAGGTAGAACCCGGCCGCCTATAAAAACGAGTTAAAACGCTGAGTCAAGCTAAAAGCCTGACGGGAAAATGCAGGTGAATTATGGCCGTTGAGATTTAATATTTTTCCACCCCCCCCAACCCCCCCGCCCTCTGCCCGTGCATAATGGTTTAATTGGAGTTACGCACGTACGGATGCACGCGCGTTATGAGCCAAGGAGGGGAGGGGTGGACGATTAACTCGCAGCGCACGAGAAAGATAATCAAAATCAGTGTAGCGCGATGCAAATGGATTAGGAAGAGAAAGAAATCAAAGCATGAAATTGAAAATGTTTTCAAAATCAAATTCCGTACTAATTTTTGTGTCTACTTGTCGGCCAAAATTCTCGTACCGACGGCAATCATTGGAACGAGGGATATTTATTCCACACGGGTGTTCCTGTAAATTCCGACTGAAATCGTTCGATCCATACGATGCATAATGCATTTCAATTAACGCTGTCACTGGAGTGCATCAAGTGCACTTGCACTAGGATATCAGACGCGCCCTCACGCCTACGAGAAAGGCTTACGACGTCGTATGCACCGGGTGGTCGATTTCGTAGTGTATTGGGGGGTTGATTCTCACTACGTCACTTTTTCACTCCTGCGACGGGTAACTAATTTGTTTTTTTCTTTTCTTTATTCTCTGTTTCTCTTTCGTTATATTTTTTAATTATCTTACAAACCGGCGGGATCCATGCTACGTCGGTCCGTAAGGGTGGCGCGCAACCCTCGCGCGATGCATTCTAATTAATAATTTAATGCATAACCGTAAAGCCCCCGTTACGATCCGCCGCGGTAGATTTTCGTGTGTCGGTTATTAATACGAATTGCTACCGTAAAAAAATGCACGGAAACAGCCTTACGCCACTGTCAACCCCCTTGGGAGTGGTTCGACGACGACGCCAGGCGTCCCGGCGCTACCTTACCGCCTCTCGGCTTTACGACCCTGTAAAAATGACTAAACTTAGATTAACATGGAGAGCCACGTTTCCTATAGATATTCACATCGACGACCATCTTCCCATCGTTATATCCACGAGGTCCAAGAACTCCCCCCCCCCTCCCCCTCCCCCTATCCCTGAAACGGACGTGAAATCGGTCTTTCGATGAACTTTCAAAAGTTTCTTTAACGTACAGACTTTTTCGAAAACTCCACTAGCTAGCGGACTGTACTATAGTCTAATTCAAAACGACGGTAACCATACCTTCAGGTTTCACCCGATTTTTCGTGAAATTTTCATTCGCTTCGCAACCCTTTTTTTCTAGATTATTCTATGGGGTTGTTAATTTCGAAAAATTCGATGAACCAGTACCTTACGAAACGACTAATTAATTTTGATTTCTTTTTTCTTTTAATGAGCGCATCTGCAACTACACGAAGCACCCTGAGCTCACTCCACGGGACACGAAGTTCAGTTCGACCAATCTCGTGTCACGTTTCGGTGCTAAAGCTCGAGCGAACGCGGACACGATGGCTGGCTCCATAAAGCTAAAGGGTGTAAAGGGATCCGGGAAGGGATGTAGTCGGGGTACGGTTGCATCGTCGTTGCATCGTTGCCCGGAGTACAATGTTTGTACCGTACCGGTTATATTAGATGGCGAACCCATACGGCCCTCTGCTGGCAAATGAGCAAACGTTCCGTACGGCAATGACTCTTGCCGCTTATAGAGCCAGCTACAGGGTTCTCCATTTTCTCCACGGAACAGTTCTGAAGGGATTTTCAGGGTCCGTGACTTTAAATGGTACGTAATTCGTCGCGTTGTTACGCTTCGCGAGACCAGCACGGTCATAGTTCGACTCGTATCCTTTGACTTTCGGGAAATTGTAGACGCCAGCGCCGCCACGCGGCGAAATCCATGCAACCCATGTCGTTTTCGTCCGAGGCCTATACCCATTCTGTATTATTTGAGATCTGCTTAGAGGCTAATTCGAAATTCATCCAGGTATCGCTGCGAAGTTCGCGTCTCCCGTAGGGGTGGTTAAATTCGTTGGCGGTGTTGGTTGCTTCCTACCCTTTGGTACTCTTAACTGGAGTCTAAGTCGACCTCCTCATCTCGGAATGATTTAATAATGTGTGCAGCATTAGCTGGCCTAGGAAGCCTAAGCAGGGATAATCCTTTTAACCAGTTGTCAAGCAACCCCTTTAACCCTAGAACGCGGGTGACAACTAATTCCAGCAGATATTGCTTACAGGGGTGAGTTGCGCTGAGTACTACTCTACCTACCAGCCCCCCCAGCTCCTTCCTCCCCCATAGAAACCTAGAACCCCTATCTCAGACTCTGTCTCTCTCCGTCTTGTTCTGTCTGCTTGTCTTTTATTTCTCTCTTTATCTTTCTACCACCCCTCGCTTTTGATATCCTGTGCACCAGTGAGAGCGCGTTTCTCTAGGGGTGGGTTATTACAAGATTTTCGCTTTTATTGCCGAAAGGGCTGCCTTGCACGAAGGGTTTTCGACGGGCACAACGGCAATACCGCCGTGCAATTTCGGACTCTTCGCTTTAACAGGGGGACATATCAACGGCGCACTCCCTTATCCTTAATGGTAATTGGGGCGGATTTATAACGAGTCTCTCAAGGGCCCGCGTTGTCATTGATTTTAATAACTAAGGGAAGTGGAATCGACGATTTAATCGGGTCAGGTATTCCTTCTTTACGCGGGTTAATAAATCTTTTTTTTTCCTTTTTTCTTTTTTGGTGGTTCAAGCACTCGTGCTGTTGTTACCCGATAGAAACTACCCTTGCACTTAGAATTCAGTGTATCTGTCGATCGGTAACCAATCCTACGATCTGACGCGACTGTTGTACTCTTCTGTTTGCTTAAGGGTGGCATCCCCTACTTGCGATTTCCCATCACGAACGAGTTTTAAGCGTTTCCCGACACACTGGACGTGCGGAAGCGTTCTCTCTTCCGAATGAAAACTTTTCTCGGTTGGGATTTAAAAAAACCAAAATATATATCTTACTTTTAAGATTCGTAGAAGGATTTACTCTTACTCTGTAAGCTGACACTTGGGGACGTATTAAAAAATTCATAAATCCCATACGCGGGGTTGCTCGAATCCGCGCACGGGTTACGCGAAGTAAATTCTAGCACGGGGAATGCTACGACGGATCCTGAGTTAAGGATGCTGCAGGAAGAACTGTGCATTTTACGAGAAAAACTGCGAGATAAGATGCAGCAAGGATTGACACTTAAAGGCGACAGAGACGGTAGGAAAAAATCTGATTACGTCACACGAAGTGCTTTGCGACAGTTTGAAATGTATTTTGAAAAAATTTTTTCTTGGCATTCCAGTAATTCTATAATTATTTTCTAGTCCGCATACACAGCGTATTGCCCAGCCACCTTCCTCGCGCACCCTTATTTTCTTTATTTAGATTGGACTTAGGGTTGGAAATTTTATTTCTTCAAGGAGATAAATTTGCATGTACGAATATTCGTCGTTCCTCTCGATTCTTGATACTTTTTTCCCTTTTTTGTTGTTATCTTTTATTTTTTTTTCCCTTTATTATACATTTTTTTTCTTCGTTCCTTCCTTCCAACTCACTTGGCAATCTCTAAACACGAGTGACACGCAATTTAGCCGGGCGAGCTTCGAGCGCGAAGACTCCGTGGGGTTTGAACGTCGCGTCGCTTCGTCGTTGCGTGGGTGGGTTTGAGGAGCGCGAAGAAGTATGGGGGGTGGCGAGGGGTCGGAACTGGGAGTGGGGGATGGTTGACGTTATCTACGGTTTTCCGGTTTTATTTAAGACAACAGCGGCGTCGTGAAGCGTCTCGGCATTATAATGCACCTGGCGCAGTATATGCCGAGTTTACGAGGCCGTAAACTGAAATGAACCTTAATATGAGAATGTTATAGTTTGGTTTTCATAAATTTCGCGCGAAGGACGCGCGAACCGCCTAGTCTCGTCTCGATCGGCAGGTGCCGATTGCAGATGAAACTTTTCTCTCCTCCTAAAGGCGGAGTCGCGGTCATAGATAACAAAGGCGTTGTACCAGCTTAAAAGAAAAAAATTAATCAACAGCTAAGTCAACGTACAACGGCCTATTAAAGGTTCTTTTATTTTATCGAAAACGTAATCAAGATCGACATTGACAAAAACTCGTAATACAATCGATCGGTGTATCGTAATTAATGTGAGAAAGCTGCCTAAATTTGACTTCAATTTTTTTTTTAACGTCAAACGCCAACAACAATTAGCGACAACGATCGACTTGATTATCCGACCTAAAAATTATTCGCTCGTCCAAGAGTAGCTTTTTTGTTAAATACTTTAGTATCAGTCAACATTCGGGCGACTGACTTTTAATTACAATTAGACGATGCTCATTCATATGCATGTTTACCGAATACGAAATCTCGTAAAATCAGCTTGTAATTCCGTTCGAAAGTATCGGGCAGTTATTTTTAATCGTGTAACAGACTAACCTAACAATCGATAGGTCCGTTCGTATGACGCGTATGCCTATAGCGTGCATTAACCGTCGCCGGAGAATTTCATGAAAATCATTATAATTGAACTACCTCAGAGGTTTCGCTAGTGCGCATTATTGCCTCGATATCGGCGACACTATGGGTTACGCTATAGTCAGTGCACTTAAGGTTCAACACTGCCGTCGACTAATGGCGCGAGACCTTAGGTAGCGCGGAGAGAGAGGCGGCCCTGTCCATTGCCAGTTTGTCAGCCCCGTAAGATGCTTCCGTGCATACACACTGTCCCTATGGGCACCATTGACCTTGCATATAAACAGAATTAATTATCCCATAGACCAACGATTGTATTTGAAATTTCCATGAATATCGCAGGTACTCTGCTAGCTATCGCGTTATCGCGGTAGAGCCGAAGGAATGTTGCGTATCATACGGATGGGCCTGGGATGTAAAATGGGGATGAAAAAAAAAGAAGGAAAAGAATTGCAACGCGAAAAACACCATGAGAAACTGGCGAAGCGCGAAGCTATGGTTTAATAAACGCACGCGGTGGCTTACGTAGAGACAGCGTACCTTTGGTACGGGGAAACTGTGTACGTAGATAGGGGTAGGTTGGGTTAGGTTAGAAAATGCACAGGAACGGTTTTTATCCGTACCGAACGTACCCCGTGTACGCTTTCGTATGCTTTCTCGTGCGGGGTGTGGAATTTGGCGAGATTAAAAATTCAGAAATATTCGCGCAAAATACACGGGGTGGAAAAGCTTTTCCTCGTTGCGGCCCCAACGACGCCCCAACCCTCGTAACATTCGCATCCGTACAGCCGTACAGGTGGTAGCCAGTTCGAGCTGTCTCGTACTTGTACGTACTGAAAAATTCTATATATATACATATAGTGTTACCGTGGTAAATTCACCCTTCACCCCTATTCAAGGGTTTACCAACGCGCATTGCTCGGCTTCCAGGGGGTCGAGGGTTGGCCCTGGGGTTATAGGTGTATCGAGACGGCCGTGGGGTGGGGGAGGGGAGGGGGAAGGGTTTCAAAATTTTCCATGCAATTTGTCTGATTTGTATTTTCGAAGTTGACCGTCATTGGCGCCTCTAATGGCTTAGCCCCCCCACCCACCCCCCCACCAATCACATCCGACAGGGGTTTTCGGATGTCGATTACACGTTTCGACGCTGCTACCTGGAAAAATGACATTGTAACGATTTTCATCGGTCGGTCCGGTACCCTTAATGGCCGGTACCCTTAATGGCCGGTACCCCACTCTTTTAATGTCCCGTAGCCATTTTACGTTTACTGAGGCCATAAGAGAAGGGCGTAAATTTTCGCGTTTTATATCCTTTAAATTGGCACTGCATCGAGGGCCTTTTTAACTACGCTTTTCTGTTACTTTTTTGTTTCACTTTATTTGCTTCTTCGTTTAATTTCTTTCCTTTCCTTTTCGTTTCGTTTCTCTACTAATCCTCTTTACACACTTCGCGCATAGCCATTATTCTAGCGTTTACGTTAAACTGGGTCAAATATGCACGGTAATTCTCTCGCGTACTTAAGAGCCAATCGCCTTTGCACGCTCGTATTTCCATAGCGGCAGGTACGCTCGAACGACGTTAGGAAAATTGGCTTTTGTAATCGAGTATTCGTTCGACAGGCGGGATGCGTACTTACGGAGTGTTTGGTTATTGTACGGGATAACACATGGGATAAAGGAGAGAAGAGGCGATAACGCGCGCTAAACGATAACAAGGCAAATGGATGAAGATCGACTCGGGACGATATTTTGCATATGGCGAATATGAAAAATGAATTATCACGTCACAGCCGACATTACGTATTTCTCAAATGAAAAATGAAATTTGTTTTTATTGTTACGCCGATACGGCTGGACGGTGGCTTAAGCGTACTAATTGATCCGGTTAAACAGTTGGTAGTAGTATTTATGGTTGTCCCGTATGCCTGATCTATGGGGACTTGAAGTGACAATAATAGTGAGAAATCGATGCTCCGCTTGGTCTAGCTCATGCTGTAATAATGCGTAATAATGCCTCGACTGTGTATATAGGAGTATTATCCAATGCGTAAACGCCTGCATGACGAACCCTGCCGATGGGGATGGGCGTATAGTCGCCGTTTCAAAATTAACACAATTATCGATGTACCATTCAATGATTTATAGGGGATGAGAGAGGGAGAGAGAGAAAGAGAAAGAGGATACAGTATGGAAGGTGGAAGGGTCGGGTCTTCGAAATTGGAGTCCCAGGTGGCTGATAACGTTTCATGGTATTGTTTATTACAAATTTTATTATTCGGGATAATTATTTTATATTTATTCAATTGCACGAATAACTCGTGATCGAGTGTGGTCCGTCTGTAGAATGTTTTCCATCGGTTCTTACGTCACTGGTAACACTTCTCTTTTTTCTTTTTTTTTGAGTATCCACTCTTTTAGTGGAGCCGCTACTCCAGAGCCCCTCGAATGCTCCGATTTCGCGCGGAGTTCAGTGCAGATGCCCTTGGTGCATACACGTTTGTCGAGTTTCCGATATGCACATATTTGAGCGAGAAATCGATCTCCACTGAGCGAGTATGAGAGACGGCAGCTGAAATCGCAGCTTTTCCAAAGCACCTAGTACATTTCCACCGTCTTGAATTACAATTTGATCGCGGACACGCCAGTGCGGCTAGTTGAGTTTTTATAGATGGCAAGTTTTGAGGCAGGTCGGGATGAATGAATCCGGAATCGTATAAGACGAGTGATCGTTCGATTTTTCAAACTTGATATTTATATACGTACCAGAGGCTTGTTGCGCGCGCACCTAATCCAGTTCCTATGAACCATTGAAAAATAATTTGATATTTTTTTCGGACAAAATTCCTAAAGTCAACCGCAATCTGTCGGCTACAGCGACCGGCAATCGGCATCGCGTAAAAGCGGTAACGGAATTTCGCGATATTTTCGATACACGACGCTTTAACGATCTTTTACTGATGGGATTCTTGCGTGCGATCCGATCTACAGGAAGGTTCACACTTGCGAAACGATCTGTCGGGGTCAGTGTTGCTCTGACGATGTATTTCGATTAATCGCGACTAGATTCAACGTGCAGAAAATCAAAGCAGTGCTAATCCTCATCGGGTGTATTGGGATGGGGTTGGTGGGGGGAGGTTTAGAATTGCGACTAGCCAGCAACGCCGGAATAGAATCGTAATGGGGTGCAGTGGGCGAGTGTCTGTCCCCGACGATAGCGAGCTGACTAAAAGCTGGGAACAGGGTTTCAGAGCTGGTTCCTACGCAATTAGCGACTGCAGTCCCGCAAACGCAAACGTTACGTAGTCGAGCGCGTCCTAAAACAACGGAACTGCGTGTGCAGACTACTAGGAGGGTAGCCAGAAACTACGGGTACCAGTGGAGGTGAGATAGCGAGCGAGGGGGAAAGAGAGGGAGGAAGTGGAGAAGGATGAGGTGGTAACACTGGCAGGACAACGAGGCAGTACTGGAGGGAAGTAAAATCATGGGGTCAGCATGATTCCTGCAGTGTGGCGTGTCGCTACGGTGTTCTAGCTAACGAACGTTATACACGTGGTAGCGAGTGCGAGAGAGAGAGAGAGACAGTAAGAGATAGTGAGAGAAAGAGAGAGAGAGAGCGAAACTAGGAGAACTAGCGGGAGGGATATCCATTTGGGGGTTCTGTGGGGTCCCATACTCTCAACCCCACAAAGCTCGGCTAACCGAAAGTCATCCGTGGTCGGGGTTTAGTTTCGGGTTGATAAGTTAATCTCGCCTGTCTACTCCTCCGCGTGCGCCTGACGTTGCCTTTGATTTATTAGAATGTCGATGAGGCGAACGGGCTGTGCGCCAGTAGTATATAAGATCGTGTTTGGGCTCCTGTCAGTGATTACGTATTGGTGAATGGCAGGTTTAAAAAAATTTTTTTCAAAATTTCCCGTCTCGTACGGTCAACTAGTTTTGGAATTTTTCCTCAAGCTGGTACTATCGACCACGGTGGAAGATTTTTGCGATATCCTCGACGCGGATGCTGGGCCAACGCGTCTGCTCGGGGTAATGACGATCGATTATCGTTGCTCGGTCGAATGATTAAAAAAATCATTGGGTATGCAGGGGATACCAATAAAGGAGATTCTAGATCGGTCTGAGCATCTCTGCCACGCTCTGATCGGCTCGATTTCTCAACAATTTGCGGTATGCACGGCGAAGCAATACCGGCCGTAGCGAAAGGGTAAGGGTTGGCGATGTGCCGAGGTACCGTAGAACGTTGGGGGGTGTGAGGAGTGCATGGTGGGGGGGAGGGGGAGGAGGGAATGAGGGGGCAATAACATACCACGCCGCCCCTGAGTACTAGGAATAATGGAGCCCCTCGACTATCCATGATTAACGCGGCAATAACGATTATTTATAGGCGCAAAACAATGTTTCGCACTGTCCACCCTGGGGCAACCCTCTCGCGTACGGGGTCTCTGCTTCTACGCGAACCTCCATTGCCACCCCCTCCCCCTGTTCGTTCGCTGTTCTATCTCACCCTTGTACTCGAGCCACCTCCGTGGCAACGATCTGAATCAGCATTCGGGATTGGTCCCCTCATTTCTGCTTGGATTTATGCAAAAATTCCTTAATGCCACGGGGAGAGAGGGTGGCTTTCCAATTAATTGGGATTCGTACCGGCATCGGCAAGGGATGCTGGGACCGAGGGTGTACTTTCTTCGTTTCGTTTCTATCGAACGTCCTATTAGGTCTTTGGTAGGGCCTCTTACGCGGAATCAGATCGGTTATTTGATATCGTGCCTTTGGTATACTGATCATCCCCTATTTTACGTATTTATAGGCACTGATTCGCTTTGGCATCGCTTTTTTTGTATTTTTGTATTTTTTATTCATTAATAGACAAGTTTTTCGAGGTTTTACGTAATCGTGGTGGATACATCGAAATCGACGGTTCATAACCTAGATCTCTTAATCACGGACTATTTGTTTCTTGTTTCAGTGTTTGAGGTTAATCCGTACTGCGTTCGAATGTTTCATTTGATTTATTTATTTTAGATCCCCACACAGTTGCGCGTTGAATAATTGAAAAAGCAATTCCTCACGTAGTCATACGCACAATCGTACATAGAACTCGAGTTCCCTGTCGTCAGAACACGCTGGTCCTGATGTAGCAAGTGTGTCAACGTATATATATTTTTGATTAAGCATAATAGTATGGCTAATCCATTCTTTCTAGAGCGGAAATATCGTTCGATCGTCAGCAGGCGTAGTTCATTTTTCACGTTCGGTATGCCACGTGCTACCACGAAGGAGAGGAAGAAGAGAAAGAAGAAGAAGGTCGAGAGAGAAAGTGAGAGGGCACATACGACTTTTTTATTCCCTCCCTTAGCTCTCTCTTCGGATCTTCATATCTCTCGTGGGGGGTAGTTTTCACGATGTCATTGTTTGGACGGGCCAGGCCTGTGAAATATGGTGATCTCGGTTGGGTCCTCTTCAGGGTTTGAACAAAGGGGCGGGTTCCTGTTGCCTCATCAGGGACGAGGGATGCTGGGGAGAGCGGGGGTGACGAGGGAGAGAGAGAAAAAATGAGGAGACGGAGACAGCATGCGAAAGAAGAAAATATTATTTACATTCGCAAAAAAAAAGGAATCACGGGGGTTGGTTGGGTCGTTTTATTTTTTTTTGCCTTCTTTTTTTGGTCCTTCGTCTCGCACTTAATAACGCTTTTGAAATTTCATCTATTCCAACGTACTTGGAATAACTGAGCGTCGGGGGTGGGAATAACACTGACCCCCTCCTACCCCTAGAACTACTAGCTGACCAACCCCCCCCCAGTCTCGTACGAATTTCATTCCCGATAAGAATTCTTCCGTATTTCTTAGCCGGTACCTTTTCTCGGGTCATTTCTATGCACGATGCGGCCCTTGGACGAGAGTGCCGGACGCGAGTCGGAATCGTCCGAGATCAATTTTTCCAAAAGAATCTACAGAATTCGATGCATAGCTATAGGGGGGTGGGGGGGGCTCGTTCGAGGGGTTGGGGGAATAAATTAGAGTGGGTTCCCGGGTGAGCCTCCCTCGAAATATATTCAAGACGCTTCCTAGCAAATGCCGTGAGATAGAATATCAAAAACACATAAATACTCTGCCGCGCGGGCGTAAAGGCAGCATACGAAAGACCTTGAGGGTTGCATACGTGTTTTTTTATTTTTTTTCTATTTTTTTTTCCCTCTTTTCTCCGGCACATACGACGCGCGCAGATCACACGTGAGATTTTCAGCGAAGGAATGCCAGGAGGGGTAGGTAACCTTTCCAATTTTATAGAAAGGCCTACTTTTTATTCGCTAGAACCTCCATAATCATTTTCGTGCTCTCCCGCTTGGCCGAAGATGTAAATTTCGTCTGAGGTAGATAAAAACTTTTTCTTTTCTTTTTTTTTTTGAATACATTTATTCATTACGATCAACGTTTTGACGTTAGGTTAGGTCGTTACGTATGGCTACTCGTTAAGAATTGACCTATGACTCGAGACTGCGTCACGCATACAATAGTCGCGTGTCTAATTGAAATAATATTTGTTCCATTAATCAAGGATAATTATAGCCGCGGAAATTTTGCCTTTATCACGTAATCTACGCAGACAGGTCACGCATGTTTTGGTCGAATTTACATACGCAACGAAGTTTTTACTGTTTTTCGCAATTCACTTTTTTCTTATCAGGGTTCGTCTTTCCGAACGTTTTACTCGTGTCCGATTCCTCTTTCTTTTTTCTCGTTTCATTTCCCATACGTTTCTGTTTCAATTGACTCGTAACAGTTCCCTCCCCCCCTCCCCCCATAGAGGATCCTCAGACGCAGTCCAACCCCCACGCGACAGTAAAGAACAAGCGAAACCTAACGAACTTTTAACCCTGATAACTTTTCGCAGTGACACGACTCGATTGCGCCAATTCCCGAAAACGTGGCAATATACGTAGAGGATGGGGTCAGTAGGGGGGAGGGGGTTGTTCGGTACCTTCGACGATTTCAGGATGTTCACAGCTTATAGTCGTATAGTCGTATACCCTGGTTAATTCGGCTTAATGCCCTACCCCTGTTTCACTCGGACAACAGAGGACGGGGTGGAGGGGGGAATCAATAAAACCAATAAACTCTCTGGCAATAACGTGTTAATATCCGGAAGGGCATTCTACGCCCGCAGCGTTTGCTCGCCCTTTTCGCATCCGCCGAAGGGTTTCAAGACTGTGCAGATGCCTGGATAATGGCCCCTGGAGGACTCCTTCATATCGTACTGTCCAAGCGTGATTGGGATTGGTTGTAGTGATAAAAATACATTGGAGCATCAGCCGTTCGTACTTCGCTTCGATCGGATCATTTGTTTCCCGTTGCGATTGAAGATCTTGGATATTGAAATTAGGGGGTAGACTTGTATACGTATCCTTTGTAATTGCCGTCGGTAAAGGAATTCTGTTTATTTTTGAACAATAACCTACCCTTAGAACGCTTCGGATTCGAACTGTTGGTATCTGATTTTATCTGGTTATAGGTTTGTATATGTATATAGGGGTAGGTTCCGCAAGAATAATGGATTTAATTCCCCGTCGTAGACGGACGCGCGAAGGTGTCGGTGAGCTCGGAAAAATCCAATACCGTCGTTTCCTCCCTGAAACGAGCCTTTGATTGGACAGCAATGGGGTAGGACGTTCGTTAACGGCAGATTGCTAATTCCCAATTGACGTAACACTACTGACCGTGGTACCCCGAAATGGAACTGAAAGCTCCGTTCTCGTAACCGGCCAGGAGACGGTGGTAGAGGGGTGGTTGCAGGCAGCAGCATATAGGGGGTTGGTAGACGTTACGTAGGATATTCAGGATAACTTTACGGGGTGCGGAACACACGGGTATGACGCTTCGACGTTGTGGAAGAGAATCGATTTTCAAAATGTCCATGTAGCGAAAAAAACCTCATCCTGTGAAAGGAAAAAAAATAGGGAAACACCCTTTGACCGTAGAAAACTTCAGCCCTGCGGAATATATCGTCCTGGTATTTTAAAGGGGTAGGATCCCTATCTCGCGCGCTACTCGTATCTAGACGAACTAGAGGAATCTCTCTAACTGGCAGCGCCAGACGCTGGCGAGAATCTGAAATTTGGAAAAATTACTTGCCATTAGTATGCGGAATCCGCGGCGGCATTGCGAATTCAGATCGCGATCGCTTTTCCCGCAGCGTCTGCCCCAACAAAGTTACATACTACTCGTCGGCCTCCTGTCAATAATGCGGACTCGAGAGTAACTTATGCACGCCCGAACAGAGGCGAACTAAAACGACGGCTCAACTTGTCTCTGTACCAGAACAAGTCGGTGCGGCGAATTTACTTGAGTTTGGAGAAAATATCACAATTTTGCGTAATATTTCGCACGTCGCGTTAACTGACCTCGAAAACGACTAATTCGTTACGGTGTTTGAATTTCGCTTAAAATTTTGCGCGTTTCAAAACGTGACGTAGATAAAACGTACACCTAACTGACTCCCTGAAATTAATATCTTTTTAACCTGCCAGTGGTAAAAAAAAACAAATTCGAGCTCCGTGCAAAATGGCCAACCAGAAGTAAAAAGTCGGTTCCAAAGGGGTAGCGTCGAGAGTATAAAAAAAAATGAATGCCCAGGATTCTTCTCGCGGCTAATTTACCAGCTGAATCAAGCTCGTGTCAAGCTCCTCGATAGATTAGTCTGCATAAAAACCAACTGTTGCTCCCGCGCCGTGGAGATCGATCCGACGGACGGGATGTCCACGTAGCGAGGGTATAGAGCCACGGCAGCACCAGCATCAGGAGGTTAGAGGCAGTACCGAAAGGCATCGAAGAGCTCTCGGTGCCTTCTGTAACTGGTTGGTACGACTATAGTGACGTCCTGTGGGAATGCAGTGTATGCTTGGCGGAAGCTTGTGGCCGAGGGGTTGTAAAAGCAGCTGGGAAGGTAGTGGTAGAGATGTCGGTACGTAGGGGCGCCGCTGGTACTGGTAGTACTGGTGACGATGTAAGGTCAGCCAAGTCCGTAGTCCCTCCCCCACAGGAGCAATCCTACGACGTCTATTCTTGGTAATGTCTTGATATAACGCTGCCACCCCCCCTCTTCACCCTTGATATCTATATATATATCGGTATTCAACCACCATTGCACTACTATTATTACTATTGGTAGTATCCGTTACTACCCTTGCACTCGTCGCTATTATACACCCTCTTGTAGACATAGCAAGATAGATATAAGGGTGGCTTTGCCACCATTTGTCGATATTTGTCTGCTTCGACGTGCGATGCCTTGGACGTTGTTGGAATTCGAAAAAAGTCCACTTGTACAGGGCTGTTCAAAGGTCGTGAACCCGTTGCGCGGGTTTTAGGATTTCAGGAAGTTTCTCTAGTCTCGTGATACGTGGTTGATCTCGGGGGAAGTTTTCTTTTTTGAAGTTGGTATTAATATTTATATGGTCCACGCCTAAGGGATGCTGTTAACGGTTATTGGACGCTCTCTGTCTCGGGTTTAATACTTTAAGATTTAACAGTGAAGATCTTGGTCGGGGCTGACGGATGATCTGGTCGCGGGGGAGGCTGCGGTAGTAGAGACTGCCGGGAATTTATCATTGCTCTCGAGTTGGACAATTTCGCGGTGAATTTTGAGCAAATGCCGTGTAAGTCCTCGGAACCGCGGATGATTTCGTGGTAACGTTAACAAATATGGGGTTGAAGCGAGGTGGAAGGTAGAGCGAGTGAGATATATATATATAGAAAGAGAGGGTAGTGAAAGGTAAGGGATGGTTGGTTGTAGCAACGGTAATGTCAGTAGTGGTGGGTGGGGTGGTATACCTATATGGTGGCGTGGCTGCATGAGAGCTTATTCAGCCGCCGCCGGAAATTAATATGAAATTGGTCTATAATCCGGATAGTCTGCGCGGTGGATGCAAGAAAATGATCCTTAGACACGTGGCATTGCGTGCTTCGTGATATATACCGAATATATATATATATCCTTCGCGGTGTTATCCTTTAAGATGATTCAGGATTATCGATTAGAGATGATAAGGGAGGAGGCTGCAGAGAAACGAAGAAGGAATATAAATCTTCGTTCGCAGAATTTTCATCGGTACAGTAACGGATGCGGGTTTGGTTTTATTTAATGCGTCAAAATGAAAGTGAAAAATAGGAAATAATTTGCCTGGGTAAATAAATGGATAATTGCGATTTGTTATTAAAAATTGCATTTTTTTGCAATTTTATTTACGTTTCGTTAAATCGGTTGCCGATATACCGTCGGCCATTTTCCTTTGTTCAAACTAACTAGTGTTTCGTGGATATTGCGGTTGCCTGTGTATGGGTGAAGATAGAGCAGTAATTAATGCAGGACGTCGAATAATTAATGAATCATTATAGGCACTCGCGAGTGGTGCTTTAAATAAATAATTACGTCGCCAAGCTCGATTGAGTTTATCGGGGATGCCGCTGCGCGGCGCTGCTGACGATCTTCATTTCGAACTCGATCAATTTTGTTCATCGAATTGGCTCCATTTGTTAGACTATTATGGCTGTAACTATCTGCCGTTATTGCCTTATAATAACGTTACGTAATTGCGGATTTTCGATAGTTGGTCGCTGCCGCGAGAGTGCACTGATCTCCTCTCGAGCGTCTTGTCAAATTTGCCTTTCATTACGGAGGCGTCGATCCTACTGGTGGTGGATTTCGTGTACGTGTCTAATCTCACGGCAGACATTTTGAAATACGTTATCAATCCAAGGATTAAATTGGGGCGATCTATAAATTTTTTATAGATCAGTAAAATCGAATTTATTCGTACAAATTCAAGGAACAGGGTCACGTTCTTTTTTTTATAGGGTATTTAAAAAATTTTGGAATTGTATTATAGTTTTGAGGAAAAAAGATGCACGAGCGTCGCGACGCTCTTATCTTAGCGCAAGATTAGGTTTACTGAAGGGTATATTATTATTATTATATAGCTGTTCCGGGTTTCGCTTGTTGGAATTTTTACTTGGAAAATCTCAATGCGCAAGCTTCTCTTTGAAGTCGACAGAGGGGTTGCCCATTTGATAACGGGACGAGGGTAAGGGGGGTGATGGGGGTGATAAGAAAATGTTTACACGATTCGTTTCACCTCGATAGAAGAAAATTGATTTCGCCATGTTGAACTGCAATTCTGTAAAATTTTTTTTTTATTAAGAGCACCGCTGCCGTCTTCTTGCTTCAATTTTACTTACGGACTTTACGAACCCGAAGATTTTTTATTATCCACTTATTGCGTAGAAACTGTAAAGGGGATGATTTGTCAAAGGGATGAAATACGAGGGGGAAAAAAAAATGCGGAAGGGTTCATATATTTTTTTTTCTTTAGAGTTTGAGGATTATTTGAATATCCTCTTCCTCCTCCCATCCCCCTTCAAATCATCCCTTGAAGTGTGCCGAAGATGCACGATCGGAGGATCTGCTCGACTCTCCACTTCCCTTGGCATCCCCTTTCTTCACGTCGATACGAAAATAAGATTTCTGGGTACCCCGGCTCTTCGCAGTCAACCCTTGTCCTTTAAGGGTGATATTGTCCTGACTCGGAAAGAAACGGAAGTGGAGTTCGATACCTGCCGATCTGATTGAAATAGTCAGGCTATGAATGATTGAACGAGATATTCTCAGAACCACCCCTTATCCTCTGCTGAGTGACTGCGCATGATTGACGACTGATTTGCAGAATTATGAAATTCGTTTGAATCCTCGTTAAGGGTTGTAGGCGACGATGGCATATCATCTTTCGTGAATGAATTTCGCAAAATTGTTTTTTCCGTATCCAAAGTAATTGGCATAAAATTCACCTAATTTAGGATTTTAAATTTTGTCAGTCTTATGCAATTTGAAAAAAAAAATTCTTTCGCAATCTTTACCCAATTCGTTAGAAGCCACCCGTTGACGATGTTAATCCAATAAAGCGTCCAAGGGTGGCGCAAGGATTAATCGCGTGAGCTTAATCGTGCTCGAGAAGAAAATGGCCGACTCTAAGAATCGTAGAAAACCTTCGCGCTCCGAAGATACTGTCTGTATTTTTCTTGATTATCAAGAGTAGTATGTCGAGCATCCCCCTGACTCCCATAGGGGCCAAACGGACAAAGGTCACTCATATACGCAATGGTGATACATCATGGTTAGTCTAACCTCCCCCATCGGACGTCTGGTGGCTACCCATAAGACTTAGCCTTAGCATCCTCAATTATCTGTGGGGGATACCCGAAGCTTGGCCAGCCTAGAATTCCCGAAGGGCTTGGGTTTAGGTCAGCCGCAAAACTTTCCCTCATAATTAAATCATTAATTAGCTAGTTCGTTTCTTTGTTTGGCCCAAGGGTAGATTTGCCCAGCAGGGCGTCTAGCTAGGTATGCAGGTTGGCGTACAGGTACAGCTAGTCATCCTCTTACCGAATTAACGAAATGCCGTAACATTCTTTTATTTTTTTTCATGATTATTGCATATTTCTTTTTTTGTAAATCCAAAATACTCAAAAATTCAAGAAATCAACCGCCACTGAATGTATGTATGTACGATTGAACGAGCATTCTGGAATATAGGTATTTTTTTTTCGCGAGTTCATAAATCCCCGTATCAATCCGTGCCCTGTCCCCCCTCCCCCACCCCCTCCTTCTACCTATACTCGTAAAGCTAGCTGGAAATATATTGAGAAGATCTACGGAAGGCTGGACGTCGAGGGTCATAAATCCGGGTGAATCGTCACCGACGGTATTGAAGTATTTTCTCCTGTAGGTTGGAATGATAGCTAGTAGTGAGTGGAAAGGGTGGGGGAGGGGTTGGATACTCGAAAGTAATAATAAATCGACTTTTTTGAAGAGACGGAAAACGTGTAGATATCTTCATCGGTGATGAGGATGGGATGAGTGGAGGAGGGGCAGGGGGTGGGAGAGAGGGAAGAAGAAATTACGAGAGTACAAGGATTGAGGAGCGAAAGTGAGAGGACAGAGAAAGAGAGAGAGAGAGAGGGTGTAAGAGACGGGAAGGGAAGGACATCGAAGAAAGATGAAAGAGGGAGAATGGAAGATATTAATATCAAAAGAGATGGCTGGACCACCGCAGCATCTCTCGGCAACTAAAATCTTATATTAATTAATTCAACGGAATAATTAATTGCTTCCCCAATTAAAAGTTCTGTAATTTGTTTAAGACGGGGGGGATGGCGGGGCCCTTTGGGCTCGTTGATTTAATTCCTTGATAAAACGTTATTTATCCGCGAAGAAGCAAAAATTTCAATTCTCACATACTACGAGTATTTTTTATTCTTTTTTTATCGTACGAAACATTCGCGATTCGTTGATGCGACTGCCATGATGTTTGTGCATATTGGACTGGTGCCCTTTTTGATACAAATCTCCGATTCCATCCAATCTCACGGTTTCTATTTTGCGACGAGTGCATACGCGGTCGCGACTGGTGTCGTCGTATGCGAATCTGTACTCTTTGCCTATGACGGAGTCATATTTCGACGCTGCCAATCAGCCCTTCAGTACGATTCAAGCGATACGTCATTGTCGGATTTCTTTTTTTCGCGAATGACGTAGCTAGACAACTCCACGGCACGAACCCCCAAAAACACCATTAACCTTTTCATTCTCGCATCGCCGCCAAAGCGACCCAGATACGTACGATATACGCGCACGGATAGGCGACCTCGCGAAGTGTCGCGATTAGTCACGGCGATGCGGTATAAATCCTGATAGTTATCTCCTATAAATTGTGAAAGGGCATACACAGAAACGCGTACGAGCCGCGACTGCAGTTGCAGCTGCAGGAAAATTTGTACTCCGTCACGTTGGTAACCAAGGGACGTGGCTGAAAAAAAAGGTCATTCAAAATAAGGGGAAAAAAGAAAAAAGATAGAAGCGAATGGACAATTTTTTGAAAAAAATACAAATTTTCGAAGCTCAAAAATCATGGGATTTTTGTAACGTAAAGAAAAAGATTTCGAAAATTTGAAGACGTTAAAAGACGTCGTCTAGGCGGTTTCACGAAACGCGATTACGGCTGAGCCTTTTATGCGTCTTTTAGGTTAATCCTTGAGCCGCGAGTGGCGCTGGCGTCGCCATAGTCGCACGTAACTGTATTTGCAATAAACTGAAGCAGCTTGACGTAACACGCTAATTACCGTTAATGCGCTTGCCTCTTTGCGCGGTTCTTCAAAGCTCATCAATCCCCCTCCGTTTTCTATCCCCTACTAAGACAGTTCATCCCTTGGCTGGACCGAGGGAGGGGGTGGATGGCTTCGAGCACGAAACGCTCTCTCGGCGACGTCGTTATCGCGAATAGATTTTGCATTGGAAAATTGACAGGACGACTTTTGTTTTAAGAAAATGTAAACTGCGCGAGACTGACTTGCCAAGTCAATAATGGCGTCGGCGAATGGCTTAAAAGTTACGAAATAATCTCGCCCGCCATTAATTTCATCCCAAACGCCTCCTCGACGTATTCGAAAGAACAGCCTGACGCTAGAGAGACTGACAAATGCCATAAAACTTTTAATGCCAAAGTAATTTAAAAGTTTGACCCATCCGTCGCGTGGCCTCGCGAATGGGAAGTTGGCTCTTTAGTTTCGAAGTGCCGCCTATTTTAATCCTTGGCGCGAAACGCAATCTCGCAAATTTCCTTTTTCGCAATTGGCGACGCTATAGCCGCGACGGAGTCTTATGCACCTGTATGCATAAAATTGCATCTCTGTATCCATCGTGGACATCTGCATACCGAACTGCATTTTTGCATGGATAAAATATACGCCAGGTGTGTAGAAGTGTGAAATTCAAAAATGAATTACGTAATGCAAAATACGTATATACTGCGTATACGTAATAATCGTATTTCTATGTAAACGAAAAATTACGTCAAGATTACGTAATTACGACCAAATTATATATAAGAAGAGAGAAGAGGAAAGTCTGAAAGATTTAACTAAATAGATTGTTAAATTCATTTATTGTTTGTACAGTTCAAAATTAATTTTTCTTACGCGTCCAAATAATTATAAACATTGCAATACAAAGGCGACGCGATGGAATGCTCGATTTTTTCGTACCAGGTGTCGCGCGAGTATGCTCCACATTCGTTAATTAGTCTGACCACTTATGACCATATTATCACACGCTGCACCTAGCCGCGTTTATCGTACGCGAAAGCTAAAGAGGTCCAAGCGTTAATTCGCTTGGCGAATACGCGGATATTCCGTCCGCTGATTTCGCTTCGCTTTGTTTAACCTACGCGTATTCGCATTGCGTAACATTACGTCGAGTAGACCCTAATGCGTACCTGATTTTCTTTACACACATCCAGCTACCCTCGAAACAAGATCTAAGCAAGACGACGTGCTTCCAGCTTTGAAAGAAAGAAAAAAAAATTAACATCCGTTCGGTCGCGCGTCACTAGAGTTATTACCCGCCACCCTGAATTCTGTCTCTTTGTCGAAAAAAAAAATCGAAAACAAAGGGGTAAAAAGAGAGAGAGAAAAAAACGTAGAGAATCAGTTAAACCGTTTCGAGGCCAAATATCCCGAGGGCAAAGGCGTGCCAAGTAAAAGCCCTGAATTGAAAAGCCGGCAGTCAGTTTACGAGCTATCCCAACAAAGCTTATACCCCATGCATATCCCTCCAGACGATTTTCTTTTCCCACCCTTAGCTGTACCATCCCTCTCTCTCTCTCTCTCCCTCTCTCTCTCTCTCCCTCTCTCTCTCTCTTTATACAGGATTCAAACCTGTACTCTGCTTTGGGTCTCCGCTCGTCGTTCCTCCTTATCCCGTACCAATCGGCTTCGGCCATAGTTTGGTTAAAGAACTCTATTGGAAAAGTTTTTACGATTGCTTCGTTTGCGAACTGATCATATTGCTCTAGTCGGAGCTCAGAACCGATGCCGTACTTTTTTCTTCCTCTTTTTCTTCTCTCCTTACGTATATGCGTACACGTGATATACTATATTAATCGTATATGCTCCAGCATAGGCGTAACCTAACTTCGTGTTCGATCGTAATAGGCATCACTGAAAGATGAACGTACCTGCTCTCCTCTCTGTATGCTTACATCGATTTGTAGGAACGAACAGTGGATGCCTACGTGCATTATTGAAACCCTCCGGAACTCACGGTCTGGCAGGAACGGCCCTCTTCCTGTCCGCTGTCACTGCCAAGATTGGCAATGAACTTTCCGGGCACGGGAAATTGTTCTTGGCGAGTTCTCCGAATTGGTATAGGGAATTGTATGGACTTTTGTTTGTCTGTGTGTATGTGTGTATATATATATATTCGTTGTCATCTTAAATAACGTGGAGCTGCTGCACGTCCGTAGGGAATCTTATGTATATTGTACCGTCCTATTGCGCATCATCACTGTTCTAGGAACGATTGAAGAATTATTTCGGTTTTTTACGTTTCTGAAGTAAACACAATCCGTCAAATTGACTGCATATCGTGAAGGAGTACGTCAAACGGCAAATTCATACGCATCGAATGACGATAGCGGCGACCAATCGGCAGCGCGGATCAGCGACGACAATACTTTCGAGATAATTTCGAGATACTTTCAAAATACTTTCGATACGCGCAACGTAACCGTACATGGTTTTTTTTTCACTGTAGGGGAGTATATTCAACATTGCAGTTGTAACAAGACAAAATTTTTGCTTCGAACTGTATTTACTTTTTGGATAATTTTTTTCTTTAGTCTTCATTAAGGGGTGATTGGGGTTTTTTTTAGAGTGAGATGGTGGGTGGTATTTGGGGGTAGTTCGACTTGCGTACCCCTACGGTCCTGTTACGACCCTTGTACCTTACCTCATTATACATATATCGTGCGTCAGTAGAGTTCAATTTGACAGTCAGTCTCCAAAGTTGACGCGAAGTCTGAAGTGGCAAACGTGACGCGCGTATAAGGCACAGTCGACCGAATTCGGTTAACCCGCGAACTTTCGTGATTGGCCCGTTACACGTGTGGATGATTCTCTGAAGGACCGGTTGGGAATAATTTAGATTGAAAATTACGTCACGCGCCGACGTAATTGCTATCGTTACGTAATCGCGCGAATTTACCAAGGAATTCGTCGTTCGATTTGACCCCGTAACGCATTGACGAGTTGTCGAACGTTTTCGAAATCGTTGAATTAATATTTTTCCTTTTTTTCCGTTTATCTAGAAAGGATTTTCGAAAAAAAACTTTTTTAAAACCTACCACGTACAAACTTTACGGACTGTACACGAGGCCACCGAGTCGAGGAAACGTAAGTGAATTCGTACACGACGAACGACTGCAGCGCTAACTCTCGGCGAACGGATTGATAACACGTATCAATATTACGTTCGAAGTTATCGCCGGACTGTTTGCTCTCATTCGAATATATTCGAGCATAAATCTACGTGAGTTGCTTTTATCCCGCGAGTCGAGATGTTTTCCGGCTCGTCTCGCCATTGTTGATCCAACGGATCCAGTATATAATCTAGTGTACGAAGATATATATATATCGACTATAGCTAGACACCCAGTCTACCCTAAGTCAATCAATCACAATCTAAGCCGATCATTTTCTTCCCGAGAAGTCCACTCGAATTTCTACCAGTAAAACGTTCTATCGCCATTCTATATATATATCTACCCAGAGAACTTTTCAACTTTTTCAACTGTCCAATCGCCTCCGGCTATTCGCTCAACCCAATATCCAACTTCCTGACTCGATTTTACCCGAAACTCAGAAATACCGGTCATCACGGTTTAAATACGTAAACGAATCACGTGACTCGGAGGGACGCGAAAACGACGGTCTTTTGGTTTCTGTTATCTCGGAACGGTTATCTATAGTTCTTTTTGCCTTTGGTTTTTACGCAATTTTAATACTAAATATTCACTTTCGGAGTTTACCCGGGGACGAATTAATTTTCCATTTTCGGGTAAAACCGTTCGATGACGTACGTTCCTATTCGAAGCGCTGCTGAACGTTAACTACAGTAGCGACTAGACTGGGAACTTGGTTATGGAGTTAGGTGAATTATGTGTCGCTGGAACCTAGTCGCGCGCGCGATTTCCCTAAACTCGACCAACGTTAAATGTTGGTCCTGTATGTGTCGTACGTAAGCACGTTCTATCTGCTGTCTGTGACATATAGTAATATTAATGTATATACTGTAGGTATATGTGTATATATATATATATATATATATAATATAGCTATAGGTATATATGCTTTCAGATCCAAAATGGCCTCCGCGCGTTCGTAGGCTGGCAAACTTGTCTGAACTTCTTGGCCGGCAGTATTACCGGGGAATCGAATAATGCCGAAGTTGTTAATGCATCCTCGGATCAGTGCGTCATTTATGGAGCGTGAGAAGGGACCAAGGCTGAAAATGATTATGCAAAATTATTTGCGACAAATTGCGAACGAAGCTTGATGCGGGCACTGAGTAAATTTAATAGGTGGTAGAGTCATTTACTGGACGACGCGGTTAATTTTAAGCTGCGATAACCATTGAGAATCTTTGCTCCACGGACGGTTTTGAAGCGCGAATTTTTATGTTTTAGGTAAAGGACGGAATTTTGATAAGAAAAAATTAAATTTCGATGGAGAATTTTAAAGCGTCGAGAACGCTTCAGTCGATTGATCGATTATGACGTTCTTTTTACGTGATACCTTTTTTCCTTTTTTCTGAGGGGGTTAGAGGAAATTTTGCACTTTGGTAAAATGGCGTTCGGGCTTCCTTTTGTTATAATGGATTTTGGGGGAGAGACCCCAGGCTTCCGGTAAGTCTTGAATGATTTGGCTAGCACGTCTCCTAATTATTCTGGTAATTATTCAAACCATTATCGGCCGTGAGTGCCGCTCGACTAGGGTGTGAGTATCGACGCCAGGGCGAAGACGCCTTCGCAAAGTGAAGTCTTCCCGGTCTTCCCTTTTGCTCTGGGATTTTCGAGCGACGCGCCCTGGACGGCCTAACGAGAATCCAATAATCCCCAATTCTCCGGGTCAATGCTCAGCAAATAGAAGTTTATTTGAAAAGGCCGATAGATAGCAAGTTTTCCGAGTAAATATCATGGGGTTGCAGCCACGTCGGGGGTTCGGGGGAGGGAATGGGTGGTCCATTGTTCTCGCGACTGTCTACGTATCGGTTATTACACTGCAGCTTGCAGCTGCAACTGCAAACTGGAGGAACGGGTCCTGCTCGATGGGATCGTGACCTAACGAAGTGCCGAGTTTTTGAAACCCAATTTTTCCGGTTACGGATAAAATGTTGTTTTTTTTTTACCCGAAGAACAAAGGTCGAAAGGGACGAAGAAAAAGAAAATTAAAGCCCACCCTTCGTGACTTGGCAGGATTGACGGTTCTTTTTTTTGTTTTACACTGGCGAGCTTAAAAATGATTCATCCCTTATTGGACGTAAGCTCGCTGTTACCGGGTTAAAATTGTCTACGAGCGGTGGTGGTGTGAATGAAAAAAATAAAAAATAAAAAAGAATGGTCGAGAAAAAAAAGGCAAATCGATAACCGCAATAAATAATATCAGGCCGCGGTGGGCGCAACCAAATTACACAATTTGCAATCTAACGATAACAGGAACAGTGGGAAAGTTTCGCAAATAAATTACAAGTTGCGAAGTCGCATTTTTCTTTTTTCACGGCGAAATTACTTATTGCCCCGTTCCTGAGAGGCGCGCCCTTGCCGCCGCGACCCCCTGTGGTCTTGCGGACCCCTCGTACCTTTTCGCGTCACCCCTTCCGGTAAGGCACCGGCACCCGATACTATTCCTCGCAGGGATGGGGTGCGATCTTAACGAATTTCGACGATTTATTCCATATTATGTAAATGGGAGAATAAAGCGCTTTGGGGCCGACGCGAGGAGGCCGCCATTACTTCTTTCATCTTCGGATATTAATTTTACGGAACCGGGATGAAGTCGTAATTCAATTTACTGCTGTCTCGACCGAGTCCGTTCATGCTCTGCCTTTAAGGTTCACGCGATTTTTTGTTCATCTTTTTTCTCCCCCCCCACGATATCCCTTTTTATATTCCTCCTTTGTGCCTTTCTTCCTCCCCCCGCCTCCTTTACTTCAGTACTACCTTCTTTATTCGATTATATTACTACGTTATCGCGCAATGTCCGAATGAAATACCCAAAACCTTTTTTTTTGTATTTATAATTAAAATTTATCCACCCGTTTTCATGGTCCAGCATGGAACCCAGTTGTTGTAGTCCTTGATGAGAATTGAACCTGATCCACCCCTTTTCCAAGAGTCAAACCATTAGCGAAAGTAAGGGTAGGTGTTGGGACATCGCATTAGGTGAACTTGTCCTACGTCGCTAATCGAATAATCGCGAAGTTTGGTGGGTCAGGCATATTTTCGACGATGCAGAAAGGGGACGCGGCAACAATGGCGTCGGTCACGGGATGCCGCAGGAGAGAATCCACTTATCCGACATCGGGGGTCCAAGAAGTAATGCCATCAGAAATACTTTCCCGACAGGGATCCACGAGAGACGTTTTCAGGAGAGATCGTACGAGGGATGGTTGGATGCTAAGGCGAGGTTCTAAGTGCACGACGGGTAGGGTTACCACTATGGCTTGTAATATAAGCTTCCGTAGTGGGTGGGTGGGTGGCTTTGGGGTAATGGTATTTTGAGTGTGGCAAGAAGGGGGTTCTGGATCTGGTTGGTTGGCTCCTGAGATGCTCTGGTGTGTTTGCCGTTAGTTGAAAGTTTTTGGCGATACCCCGAAGAATATAGCGTCATCCCCCTGAAGTCTTGCTTGGATAAGGGAGGATCGGAGGGGAGGAAAGGGTGTAGTAGCGTATAGGAACGGAATCGGGTAACGAGGTTAAAGCAACTGGAGATCCCTTTGGAAATCTTATAGACGGTTATTTGGAGGGATGAAAGTGGTGCTGGTAGTTAAGCTTGGTTTAGGTTAATTTTATCATCTTGTTTTTCACTGTTATTTTGAGAGAGAGAGAGAGAGAGGAGGGGGGGATATTGAAAATTTTGAAATTCCAAACGTCCCTTAGAAAGAGGAACTTTAGAAGGGATGGAGAAAAATCATCGTGCTATGTACGGTACGTAGAAATGACTCCTGGGGGTTGCACGAGTACTGTATAGGGGTGCATGAATTTTCCTGGTATCCGGTGATAAACGGTGTGCCAGGTGGGTGAGTGGGATAAAATAAAAATTATCCATCGCACCCCAGCATCCCTTGGCTTTCGTATCCCTTCCTCGTATATTTATGCTTGTTTCGAAGCGCTATGTATAATTGCCGAAGTTGGTCCAGCGATATTTCAAACGTACGTACTTCAACATCGTTGGTAAAATCTCACAGTTTGTATCGTTGCCGCCACTGATAAAATAACGTAATGTCACGTGTGACAAAAAAAAGTATTAATTCTTGACAAATTGACATCCCCTACGGCAAAGTGATGTTTGCCTACACGTTTTTCTTTGGTTTTCGAAATTTTCGAAAAAAGAAAGAAAAACCAAAGTCCCAACTAACGTACGGTTTGATACAAATATTCGTTACCCCTATAAATTAGGGGTATGTGGGTCGGACCGGGTGGTACGGGGAGACTAGAGAGAATCCCTCGAAACGCGAGAACCGGAGGGGTGGATTCTTCCCGAGGAACGTTAACAGAGAGGGAAAAGTGCTGGAGAAAGTACAAGAAACGAGATGGGGGTCTCGTAATTAAAAAGTTTGTTGAGGGTGTTGTTAAGCTCGGGACAGAAAGAGTGTCTGCCAGATAATTAGATGGTTACGGCACCCTCTTAGAATCTCATCTTCGCGGCTGCGCTCCGTTCCTCCGAATAAGCGGTTTACTTAAAAAGTCCAATTTCTAAAAGTAACCCGTCACGGACGTCCTTTATCAGTACAGATCATTCGATCCAGAAACATAGATCACGCATACAAATATACAGCTGCCAATTAGATCATCAACCATCAGAATTATTTTTATCAACTTATACACGTCACTCCTAAAACTTAATCATTAACGAGAATCCTTGTTGAACTTTGAACCCTCATCGAGTTAGGTTATCGCTCCCGGAATTTCGGCAGTGTCCAGGGTTCGGGAAGTTTCCGAAATATAAATTTCTTAAACCGTAAACGCTATCATTTTGAATTTTTCAGGTGGTTGACTCGGCCTCGTGGGAATGTAAAAAATATTTTTTTGGATTACTTTTTTTTATATCCAACACTGTGACCTATAACCTTTTGGATCTTAACGGTGTCGCTATGAGTCATGGTCCACAGAGGTGTAAGCGTGCACGAAAGCGTACGTATCCTTGGGTACACGGTGCATAGTCGGCCAACTGGGAAATGTGTCTGACTCTAGGAAAGTGGATGTACCAACTACCAACTACCAACCTGGCCAAGTAGTCTGGTCTGTTACATTGGTACAGTCTGCTCGGTTGCTTTTCCCCTCGACTGTATATATGCCTTGGGTATTTCTCCTTTCTCACCTCGTACGTCGGTACCAATGTTGGTACGCGACTCTTGCATTTAACCTCCACCTCTTAACCTTTTCGCCTCCCTTTGGTGCAGGCTATGAATAAAGGATACGTGCACAACGAATTAATATTTCCATAAACGTCCAACTGGGACGCATAACGTAATGCCTACGTGCAATGCTATAAACAGAAGTTACCCGTGTTTAGCGAATTAATTAGCGTTATTTATTGCTGTTTACGTATGGATCTGGCATACGATCTTTTTGAAAATTTCCGAGAAATTATACAATTAAAAATGACGATTGATCATTGTAACAATACTAATTGAATTATCTGATCAAATTACAGCGCCATTTTTAAAATTTGCCGTTGCCGTCGATGCGGTGGTAATTAATTGTTAGTCTTATTTTATTTTGATACGAATTTTATTTTTTTCGCGAAAAATATCTTTCTTTTTAAACTTTCGGCGGGGGTGGTTTTTTCTATGTTTTTTATTAAAACTATAAAAATAGTGTTCGATACAAATCGATGGAAAAGTTGGCAAAACAGATGCAGACGTCGTTTTCAATATTGCACGTCGTTCTCTAGACTGGTAGGAGGACGAGTTGTTTGACGCGACCCTGTACGGTTTAAGGGTGGTTTCTACCACCATCTGCTCTCGCCGCATGACGCGACAGGGGGTTGCAAAGAATAACACATCTCTCCCTTACAGCTGCTTGCATACGGGTGTACCGTCAAGTCACTCGATAATATTTTCCCGATCGTTTTCCATTTTCTTACGCGTTTTCACGCTGTTTTTTATACTTTTTCCCCCTTTTTTCTCTTTTCCATCCCTCCTCACTTACTGGCTCTTAGAATACACACATTGCCGTCAGAACCAATAAGCGTGAGCACACAGTGTGCAAGTTTGCCAGTGCCTATACGTCCCAGCAACGTTTCGCAACTCGTTCCCCTGATAATACACGTCGTTGAATTTTCGATATATTCGACTGAATAAAATATATAACCATCACAAAAAAAATATAAATAAAAAATATAGACAGCCCTACCAGACAGCTTTAGGAGGGAATTACCTATAGTGTAATCTAGAGTGAAACGGTATCGAAGCCGAAATCAATGCCGATCAAACAAGCGGATACACTCTGTACGATGTAACTCCTCTTTTTGTTGTATTACAGAAAATAATCCGTAAGTACACTCGATGAAAAGAATTCGCGAAACATTTTCTTGACAATTTTCAGGGCACGCGCGAGTAGCTGTAGATTTTCTACCAAGATATTTTTTACGGTTAGATAACACCAAGGCCCCATAGAAATTGGGATAAACTTTCTTTCTTCTCCGTGGTTCCAAAATACGCGTTTACTGTAATTTTTGGTTTCACGATTTGGACAGTTAATTTTTTTCTTTCAATTTAATTTTTCTCCCTCCCTTAATCTGCCTCTATAGAATTTTGGTATTTCGAGGTCTTGTTTTTTTGTTTTTTTTTTTGTTTCGCCGATGATTTCGAATACCCACGGAACGTTAGGTAACTACCTCTCGTAACTGGTGCTGTCAACTCAAGGGTAGTAAAACGGTAGATGGATACATTTTTATGTAGAACCATAAGTGAAATGTGCATCTATAAGTAAACTCCTGTTACATATGTAACGCGTGGGGTTCCCTGTATCCCCGGAGACGTTGGATTTACACATCGGTAAAAGCTGCCGCTGAATATTCCTTTTGGTGCTTCGTATTTTTCTGCTGTATAGTCGTAACACTGCAAATATATGTCAGCTCGTGTATTACGCCTGTAGTTGTATTACAACGAAGAGGGTTGCCAGACTCGATTCGCAATAGCAAAGAAATTTATCAGGGTTCCAGTGGGTTAAAAACAAAATTGAAACCCACAAATCAGAAATCCTAAAAATTTTTCGGATTAGTCATGCCTAGCTTTTTTAAAAATTCAAATAAAATGTTATTTTTGTCAATTTAATTATGCAGGCGATTAATTCAGGATTAACATTAATTGGTAGCATTGCGGTAAGACTCGATATGTATATATATATATCTGTTAATTATTTTCTACTGGTTTTGGATATCCTTAACTTTTCGATTGTTTCTCCTGTTTCCGCCTACATCGCATGAGCTGCTACCCTTACAGGATCGCACGCCAAGGGTTGCTTTACGAGGGGCTTTATAACTTTTCGACCCGAGGGAACATCGTCCAGCCATTTGGCTGCTGTCAAATCGAGACTTTTCGCGATGTTTGTACCTTGCGTTAATTTAGTATTTTAACGTACAAAATTTTGTTTCTCGAATTTGATAAAAAAAAATCGATCTTCACCCATAATTTAATCTTTACGTTTTTATTTTCACTCTCCGGTCTCAATTTTACAATTTTTTTTCTACCATCCCCCTATTTGTACGATATATAATACGCGCTCTACGTATATCCGATTTAACGTAGTATCGCAACAAGTGGAATAACGTTACGCCCGCCGGACGCGGAAAGCGCACAACAAGGCAATACACAAAGCCGTACAAGGTAATAGACGTAGGAATATCTTTACACGAAGTGTCCGCATCGGCGGGTTCGATCGTTAAATATTTTACAAGCGATTTTTATACGAAACCGCGTGCGGTCGTTACCGGTTTCTACGATTTTTACGAGACGGAAGTTTGTATTTCCACATGAAAGATATAAACTAGCCGAGCATCGTAAACGCGTTTAAAATGAGATTGACCGTTAGCTTTCCTTATCACGTACAATACAATAATCCTGATTCCTAGGGGTATAAAAGTGTCAGGATAAAATTTTTTCAAAATTACAAAAAACTTCTACATAGATATATATATATATATATATATCAACACGTGCCAAAGGTATTCAGCTAGGAGCTGTAACCGTAAAATTATACGTCTACCTACGATTCCAAGAAACCACCCCCAAAATTTCATGCGTTTTCCAGTCGAGACGCACGAGTCGTTAACCAACCCTTAGAACGTCTTCGCGTACCGAGTGCGTTTGAATACATTCGTAAATTTCGAAAAAAACAGAAGAAGTCAAAGATATTTGAGATCGGCCATAGAGAACAAATGTTACTCTCTTTACAGCTTCATTCTCAGTACGACGTTATATTCCTGGCAGGGGATGTGCAATCCTCTTGGCTTTTTCTACCCTTCGTGCCATCGGTCCTCTTTGCTCCTCCCCCTACCCCCTCTCCCAGAAGAGAGTTCGGGCGCACGGATCGTCGATGCAATTGTTTCAAGAGTTCTCGCGGGAGTATAATAAAAAGTCAGGGGTGGACGTTTTCCACCCCTGTTTTTCTAGGAATGGGACTGTTTCCGTAAATGTCTTCATATATGACGGCTTCTTATTGGCCCACGTACGCGGACCCTACGAACGTTTACAAGACATTGGTCCAACCCCAAAAACTACCCCAAAACGATTTTGATCCATAGCTATGTATAACCCACCCTATATTGGCCACTTGCCTATACCGATTCACATCAGGAAGTGAGAGTATCGAAAACTTTGATTCAAAATAAAATAAGTAATATTTGAAAAAAATATTTTTCAAAAATTCGAAAAAAAATTTTTAATGCTTATAACAAAATTTTTATTTTTAAAATGAAAAAGAAGTAAATAAGCACTCCGGTACGCCTGATAGCGTTTTCGCGGAGGAAACGAAGAAACGCAGGTTACGCAAAGGAAAAGTGAAAGGACACGCCTGGAAATTGAAGATGAGAACCTGAGAAAAATAAAGCAACGTAATACGGAAGAGACTTAAAGGAGAATCCTCACGAGCGACTCCTCGCGCGATTTTCTACGCGATTCCTCGTAGTCAGCGTTTTTTCGCGCGCAGCATTCGCGACTCGGCATTTTTCACGTGTGCGTGCGCCTGATATTGCGATATATTTCAATAAAATATTGAGACAGATAGGGGAAGCTGCAACGGCGGCTGGCAATAATATATTGAATATTCCGTGTCTGAATTCCGCGGAATATAAAAACGAAGGACAAAATAACCGTTAAACCTGCTCGGAATATTAATATATTTCGCTCTATATATATCTATATCTCTTTAGCCGACTGTATATGGATATAAAATATTGGCTATATTATCTGTGTATATATATAGCACGTAGCGAACGGCCAACTCGTGAGGGAAACCCACTTCGAGAAGTGCACCCGGTATACCGAAACGATTCCACTCCATAAACGTGAACTTATGACGGCTACTGCTTTATGTTACGAATATTTATGAACTCCGTGGCTCGCTATCGTTTTCGATACTTCTTTTTTTATGGAAATAACGTCACGACTCGACATTTTTGTATAAATTAATTACAGCTTCGAACCCTCGCGGTCTCGTGTGTCCAATCGAGTAGAAAGAAGGAAACAAATAATTTGAAATGCCTGGAATCATACTGTGTGGTATGCGATATCTTTGTTGTGCTTTTTACGAATTTTTATAGCCCTCTGTGTACCCCCTTTTGTAATTCAAACTTTTTTTATTCCCTTTATTTTTATTCAATTTAACGTTCGTCCTCGTGCATGTAGATCGTACAGAGAGTAGCGAAATAGAAACGAGCAATTATTACGTTTATAATGGATATCGAGGCCTCGAACGGTTGGTATACATCAAAATGGCTGGCGGCACGCAGTCACGATAACGTAATAAAGATGGCATACTTGAGATAAATGGCCGAACGAGCAAGAGAGAGAGAGAAAGAGAGAAAATAATAAAGCATAGAAACGCGTTTTGTTTGTCCCTCGTAAACGCCACGTTTTCTTATTGCCACTCGGCGTCGTCACGTATAGTTTCGTGAAAACGATACTCGAATCCGTCATATTATGTAAATTTCTTTTTTCTAAGGATTTTACGTGCAATCTAATCGTATATTCGACAAAATAGCCGTAGTGGGGTAAATATCGTGAATCTACGCTGTAAAGGTATCTGCGCGTCATTTCGCGTTGGGAAAATTGATTAGCGAGGGATATTCTCGTGGCGTCTTGATTCCCGACAGGAATGATCCTGTTTCTATCTTGTCCTTTTGTGTTTTACGTCTTTTTGAATATTCATAGGGCTGCCAGCGATTTCTTATTCCGCTGATGGATGACTCGTGGAACGAGGTACGAAGCAAGAGAGGAGGATTCAGTTTTGCGTGGCAATTCTGTATGAAATTGAGGAAAAGAGGGGAGGGGAGGGGAGAGAGAGAGAGTTTCATCTATCATATTTTTCCACCATTTTCTATTTAAATCATTATTCCAAGGGAGTTCCTCTATTACTCTACTTCCGCTTTCGTTGCTCTCCACTCTAGTTCTCATGAACGCTGAAACGCAGCGACGACTACGTCGACTTTCCCGGCACTTTGCATTTACAAAATTAAGAAGGTCCGTCGCGACGCCTCGTTCATTTTTCACTGTGCTAAAGCGAACGTCGCGACGTCGCGTAATCAGTTCCATTCGCGGTAACTCGTTACGACGTATTATGGTCAGCGTGTCGTCTTTTTTTTACTTTTCACCTTTTCGCTATTTCGCAAAGGTAAAATCGTTGATAAGGTTTGATAAGAGAAGCAGGTAGCTCAATTTTATTGTTATTATAAGGGTTGAAGAGAATTACAAAAAAAATCTGAATAAGAGTATACTACGTAGGCATAAAAAAAAATGGTTGATCGAAACTCCAGTGTTTCTAAGTATGGCAATCTTGCGGCAGGTAATTTTGTGCAAATAGTAATGTCGTGCATTGAACGCAAGTCTTACTGGTCATGTTTGAGCCGTAATGGGGGAGATGAAAATTCGCGTGCCAAGGTATCATTTTCATTAGGAGACTCCGTGGCAGGGGCACAGATAAAACCAATTATAACCTATTCCCGATATCAACCGAAATGTTGTCAGGACATTAATTCACCCTATATACATATATATGATTCTAACATGGCTCATAGATTTTACTTGCAAAACGTTACTTTCGCCCATATAGGTATATTATATTCTGCCCCAAGGTAATCCACTGTGTCGATCTATGAAAATGACGCTACACGTAACATATATACATATGTACGTATATCCGAATGCTGAAATCGATAGTCGGTCGTTTGGAAAAATAATTTTCAAAATTGAATAATTTATCGTATATCCATTTTACGAATTCGATAAATGTAATTTTACGCCGCTTTATCGTTTTATGGTAACGCGCGTTGGAGATACGGCTTAGAATTACGAGTGAATTGTGGGTATTAGAGAAAAATGGCCTATTACGGTATAAGAAGGAGCGAGGGGATGGATGACCTATGGGACACCCTTTCTAGTACTCTATCGTGTCTGATGCTATCCTGACACTTAAACGTTTCTCGGAAAGGTCATGGCGTGCCAAATGAAATTAAGTTACAACCTTGTTGCAAGTTCGTATCGCTTTCATGTTTTACCGCTTTCTGTGTATTAGGGTTGTTCAGTGGCAATTGGAAAGTCAGTTGAAGTTGTTTCCGTCGTTGAGATTAAACGTACATCGCATTGGAAGTAAATGGGATTGATTTGAAATTCTTTTTTGAAAAATATCGTTTAGAACTCTTTATGATTTTTTATGTGGGAAATTTCACTTTTGGCGTTATTTTTGGAAAATTTTCTTTTTCGTTGGCCTTTTACTGATTTTTGTAAATGGAAATCTTAGGACGTGGAATGATCTGTATATGGGTTTGTATCGTACTTGTACGTTTATGGGTAAATTCTCTCGTGCTTTATCGGATGACACGCCATGCCGTGCTGAGAACTTTTTAGACGAGGACTCGACATGAAAGCCAGTGGCGCCTGTAATGCCGTAGGATTTATTAACAAAAACCGCTTGCTCAGTCTCCACTTTGCTGTCCCTCGTTGATAGCTGTGTTAAGTATAAATGATTCATTTGAATTAATCATATCTTTATTAAAAACCGAAGGAAACCGTTGAAATAGGGATTTTTATTGCTCAGTCCCATCGTTTCTTGACGGTTAATGACATAGAACAAATTATTTTTGAAAATTTTGGTACTACCGTTGATTTACGAAAGAAGTAATTTTCACACGGAAATAAAGAAAGTTTTCGGAATTGACTGCTCTGAGGTGATATTTTGGTTTTACCTATATACAAGTTTTTGCGAAAATTATTACGAAAATGACGTTTAACTTCAACGAGTAAGTAATACCACTTGTCTTGGTTGAAAGACTTGTCAGACCGGATTGGACTTGACTGACCTATCACGTTACAGGGGTAGCTTTGCCTTACGTCACACTGTAGAGTTAGCTAAGCTTTTATTAGCCCCGGGCTGTCGGAGAGTTTAAGCATTTCCTAGCAAAGTGACGAGTAACGAAGGGAAAAAAATTTTTGAAAAAAGAAACTCAATACTATTATTTAAAAAGAATGTTAAAAAACGATATAGACTGGTTATGCAATTTTTATTCGTACCAGACAGCCATTACGAATATTCATGAAGATTTAGGGCAGTCCATGTCGTAGCCTAAGGGTTATTGAAAAAGGCGTGTCTAATCTTCACTAAAGGGAGAGAATTCCTCATCCCTTATATGAAATTCTATTCTGTGTCCACGAACCACGCGTATGTACAATAGTAACAATAAATACGAGACTACTACATACCGGAGTACTTATACATGAAATAAGTACCACCCCTTAGTTGATCGAATGCAATAGGGGATTTTTTTTACTGGTATATATCCAGGCAGTGAACGTTACAAGGGTAGTAGTATAGTGGGCGATCCTCCTTTGGAAGCAAATCGAGATGAAAATGCGAGGGTTGAGACGTAACTTGGGGGATGAAACGAAACTCACCCCCTAGTGAGTCCTCATCCCTCCCAACAGTTACTATACCTCGACTTGCCTTTGGTGGTGGTAAAAGAGGGGGGGTGGAATATCTCGAGGCTTCCGGCTACAAAGCTTATCGTCCGGCACGACGTTCTTTCACCGATTTTCGAAAGAGAAAACTGGGCTACTTAATCCCTTACTGCCATTCCTTTCTAACCTACCCCCTTGTCCGAGTGGATGGCCTAGGGTAGGTAGAGCTATACACGTATATAGGTATTTTCACTTTGCTATTCCTGGAGTAGCAGCAATCCTCCTAGATGGGGAATTGCCTGCGAAATGCAAATTACATTGTTACTTCCATTGATGCTGGATGACTCGAAGGCTTAGTGCAATCAGCGTAGACGCCATTTCAATTTCATTCGAGGGTCGATCCCTGAGGAATTTTCAGAGGGAGCTAAATTTCTCAAAAGGACAACCTGTGGATGTTCCTAGTGTTGTAAGAATTGCAAAAAATTTTCAAAAACTTTTTTATGCCACTATTAACGCTTACACGTTTTTTTTCCCACGTAAACTCCTTGTATATAGAATTTTATTCTTTTTTTCTAACAAGAAAAAGAAAACCTATCGGTATAATGAACACGTAGGCCGTTAGTAACGTAACGTATCATTAGGTGGCAGTTGGAGTAGAAATTTATTTTGCTGTGTCCACAGTAAATGCCGACTCTTCTATAATTATCGACGGGGGTGGTGGGAGGGCGGGAGGGACGTATAGCTATTTGAAGTTGTCAACGGAATAAGAAACGACCGGATATTTTCAACCCCTAAAGTACCTCGGGTTAGTCACATTATTATTTCCATCGGTTCGTGTAAACCATAGGTATTTCACCATACGCGTTGTCCATCGTACGGAAAATACTCGAGAATACTTAACACCCCCTAATCAAAACCGAACCAACGTGTTTCGAACAGGGTGGTGGTACGGAAGAAAAACGAAAATCACATTGTAAATTTATCAAGTCTATTCTACAAATGACATATTACAGTGTACATTATAATAGGAGGGGAGTCGTTCAAGACCTTACGTAACATTTTACAAAAGAATCGAAGGGAGAAAGGGTCTATTATTAAATTTTTCGTATACCATTATCTTCTTCATTTTTTTATTTATTTTTTTTTTCCCCCCGATGACATTAAATTTCCTCCTATTGACGAGTTCAACGGTGGTGGGAGGGGGGAGGGGGAGGGGTACATATCAGTTGTACAGGAAAGGACGTAGCTGATAACAGTCGACAATATTACCTGGCGCGTCTCCATGCTTTTTAGCTTCTTTTCTTTTTCTTTCTCCCCCACCTTACCCCCCTTCACCCCCTGCGTCTCACACTCCTTTCGTATAGAATCCCGAAAAATATCGACACATCTGTCAAATAAGAATCTGGAACATCTGGCGCCTGCGACGTCTCTATCTTTTCGGCAATATGCACCGCCCGTTATGAGCTTCTCGTAGAATCTTATTTAATAACCCGAAGACTGTTACCCCTCCCCCCTTTCGGTTTTTGCGCCCCTTTGCGATTGAAGGGCGAATAAAAGCTTCTGATATCTCTTGATCGTCTGCTTTCCTTTATTCACGTCGTTCTTCTTTTTCTTCCCTTTTTGGGCTAATTTTTTCTCATCCGTCCTATCGTATCTCATCCGTCGCGATCAAGTCAATGATAACAGTAGAGAATACTCATGAAGCGATAAGACGAAGCTGTCGTAAGATTTGGACGTTTATTAAAAAATTATGTCTCGTCGAATCAGCCGGTCTTGGGTACGAAGACTCGGCGACGTTGTAACCTTGACAGAAAGTCGTATTCAGGGGGAGCCATTCTCAAGGTGTGATAGGGGTAGTTTTACTCTTCCCCCCCAACCCCTGAAACTCGGTAAAGCGCGGCAGGGGCTTATCAAGGGATTTTCATAGCGTTCTGAATGCCCGCGACAGTTATCCGCTGGAGATGCACCGTTAAAACGGGCCTGACGAATGCGAAGCGCAATGCGAATCCGCACGGCTGGCGAATGCGTTTAATTTTCGTTGTATTTCAATGAAAAGGGCAATTCTCCGGTGGCCGCGCATCCATCATGGAGAGTAACGCGCGGCCGCTGGGATTAGCATGGATATGACTGAATTATACAGACTATGCGCCAGACTGCGTGTACCATACGCCACTCATGTAAGCCCTCCGGAGGGCCCGCCATTCAGAAGCAAGTCCGCAATGTTAAATGTAATATTTCCCGTAGTCGAGGAGAGCTGGTGCTAAATAAACTGAAAAACATAGGAAAAAAGAAAGAAGATGAAGAAAATAGACGTAAAAGAAAAAAAGAAAAAAAAAGATAGAGTGACAAAAAGAAATGCACTCGACCGTGTTGCTTTAACACTACTTTTCTCGTATTCCTATACCGTTTCCATCCCCACTCTTTTACCCTTAACCCCCCTCCCCCCTATACCCACCCCCTCACCATCGCCAAGTAGGAATTCCTTTATTCGCTAACGAAGCAGAGGAACCTAGTCCGTGTCCAACGTACTAATTCCAAAAGACTGGGTTTTGCACCCTTTCGGAATTCTAAAAAATAAAAATCTACCCTCCGTGGCTCCGCGAACTAATAGTTGGACTATAATAAGAGTTTTTTTCATCCCTTTAGTTTTTTTTTCCTGACAGGGGTGAAGTAGTTGATACTTGAATTAAAAAAATTTTTTTTGTATTTATATGAGCAGCTTCCTAAGCTTATCATCCCTGTCCAGTGGTAGTTCAAGGGGGTTGTTAGTGTAGAGGAAAGAAGGGGGATGCTGCACGTACAGCGGAGGTTTATCCCTTATCGTAAAGCAAGTTTAGACAAGATGGCCTCGATGCAGGGTCCGGTTCTGTATTTCCCCAGAGCACGGCGAAGTCCGTATAGGAAATCAAGTTAAATTTGTTGGCCCGATAAGGGGTGCGCTAAGATATAAGGATGGGGATGCTGGGGACAGGAGCCGATAAACAGGACCAAGTACCGAGAAAAGCCGAGTCGAGCCGAACGAAATTGTCGATTTTTTAATACGCATTACGTAAAATGTTTTTTTACCTGTAAAATTTTTTGTATTTAAATTCAAACGTTTACGCGATTGGCATAAAAGAAAAGGGGAGGGGACTTTATTCGTAGCAAATAAAAGTCATTATTTTCTTTTTACAGATTTTACTTAACCTAACCTGCATCTTTCTTTTTTCATGCAGTCGGTCACTATACGCAATTGTACGTACATGCATACTGCACTTTCCAACTGGCCCAATTTTGCCCGCACGGAGAAAAGCAACCCCCGTAATATTTGTTAGAGTTAATTAAAAAGCGCACTGGCCCAGTGCGATGCAGGGCGTCGTTGAAATGTTGCCAAAATTTTATTCCTCGTCAGTTGGACAAGTTTTCCTAGCATCGGAATTGCTGCACATTGGACGTTCATCTTTTTTCTATTCATTTTTTTCTTTCAACCGACTCGAAACGAGCTGGAAAATCTGCCAGCCAAATGTACCGACAATACTTTTCCGATCAGAGCTTAATATCCGTAATTGTTTAACGTATCACAAATATATATATATACACTCACGCAAATACTAGTATTCCATACCAGTCGAATACTAGCACAGAATAATAAAAATACCATATTATTAATAAAACGCAAAAAGGAATCATTCATTTCGTTTTTCGCCAAAATCGTTATCAATGAAAAAATTTTTTTAATTTACGATATCCCACCCCCTCCCCTTCATTGATTGATTTTTATCATACCTCATTCTCGTTTCCACGAATACGCATATCGATAACTGAACATTCTCACACTACAGCGTTACATCATATGATCCATATGTGTTACGTATCCCGTGGGGAGTTTCTACTTTGCGTGACTATCTAATTTTACATTAATTAACTGTGGCCCCAACGATGGTAGCCTGAGGTATTTTCAACAAGCCGCATATACATCGCACTGCGTTCCGACGAACCAGAAAATTTTACCTCGTTGCATACTCCGCCTGTTGTTGTACATACGGTGGAACACTAGTACCTGCACCTGTTGGCCGCATCCTGTTTATAACAAAAAAAAGGGCAAAAAAGGCTTCAGATAGGTATGCGACTGGGTATGCGCAAGAATGTTGGTAATTTGCAGTAAAAAAAATTTTTTTTTAAAACGAATTTAACCTTCCACTCCCGTTTAGGTAGGTAGGTTAGGTAGGTACGGGGCTGTGGGTTACATAATAATTTTGTGAATTCGAGCGAATCGAAAGTGCGGTAATTGAAAATTCTTTCAGCGTCGATATTTAAGGTTCGATGATAATGGTATGTTAAGAATCGCGTTACGTAACTCACCGGTTGGATCACGGAAGGATTTAAAGATTGGCATTGGACGTGCTGTATATAAATATCTCATCTCTCGAGTTTCTTACGTTTTCTTCTCTTTCTTGGCGAATCCCGCGAAAATCTACGTAGTTCGCGTAAACATCCGTCATACTTGAGAATCGCTTAGTCTCGGCTGCTTTTACGTTTTCCTTATGCTTGGGATATATCTGCATACTATATATAGACGCAAATAAAGAAGGAAAGAAAGAGACAAAGACAAAAGAAAGCAGGGTAGCGTACTCTGAGATTTTCACACGTGTCTCTCGTCTTCTTTTTTTTCTTTTCTTTTTCATCGATATTCATCCTTTTATCTTTAACCATGAAAATCCATATCGTACCTTGTCGTCCCTTCGAAAAAGCTGGGAAGAAGATTTTCCTCCAGGACAAGAGGGGGTGGGGGGTGGGAGGGGGATGCATAATGCTTTTTAGTATATTTGGTATTTAATCTGAACCTTTTGTTTTAAGTATAAGAACGTGTAAATTTTTTTAACCTTAAATAGTAAGGATAAAATCTTGAACTGGGTTATGATCCATAGATCATTGGGTTTGGGTTTTATCCGTGTCCAGTGTCGAACTGGTACCAGGATTCCTGGATACGTAACCGTGGAATTCTTCCTATTGGAACCTGGTGGCAGATAATGCGGCAATAAAAGTAGAATACAACGGCATTGCAGTCGGCGTGACGGGAAGTTACTGCCGCCTGACGGTAGGTGGCTTCAGAGGGGTGGCTTCAGAGGGGTGGGTTCAGAGGGGTGGCTTTAAGTTACTGCCGCGACCTGCTGCTCTATGGGCCGTGAAGCTTGAAATGCTGCAATAATGTAACCTTCTTACCAATCCCGGTTCCTGGACCGATGCCGGATTCCGCGTCTACGCTAGAAGCGCGGCAGCCACGCGGAACGCGAAACGCTGGATGAAAAAGGGGAAGGTCTGTACTCTTCTATAGGGATGCTGTTAGTTTGTGTTTAAAAGGGTTATATATATATACACACGTTATTGGATGTCTGGTTAGTTTTCCTTCTTCTCCTCGGGTAGTTTAATTGGTAAATTGGCCTTGGCGGATTTGGCGAACGTATATCTATGTAGCTACCTGCCTGAAAGAGGCATTGCGAGCGAAATAGTGCGGAATCCGTAGCGCCAGGTAAATCCTAGTAAAAAAGTAAATCAGCTCCCGGGTTTCACTCGGTTCGTCGAGCGCTCGTAGGGGGTGGTGCACCCGAGGGTGGGTGCAGGGGAGGGGTCTGTCAGAAGTAAGGAAGGGATGGGAATGAGAAAATGAGATAAAAGAAGGAATTGAGGAACGAGAAAAAAAGCGCTTGGTTTAAGGGTGGGAGTCGGAAGAAGGATTCGTAGGAGCTTTTGGATATAAGGGTGGAATTTTCAAGACTACCAACGTCGCCAAATTTATGTTCGCATGCCGTGAAAACGCGAGTAAGGACCTCTCTTGGCGGGTCTGCTTGTTTGAAAATTCAAATTTACCGCGTAAAAGGGAGGGAGCATCGCCGCCATGACAGTCTCCTGTGGGAGTCACATTATCCCTGTGCTTTACCTGGAATATATATAAATCTGTCTATGAACTTCACGGTTGAACTATCATTGTTTTTCGTCTCTCTCTTTCTCTCTCTCTCTCGATCTCTCTTTTGCTCTCTCTCTCTCTTGCCACCTATGGAAACGTAAGATTCTTACAGCAAGATAGACACTGGGTAAGTTTATCTTTTAGTCTTTCTTGAATTATTTGTCTAGCGGCTTATCTTGCCTTTCGAGAAGATTTTCTTGATTTCACGTAAGAGAAATAAAGACGAAAAGTAAAGAATCAAACTTTTGCAGAATTCGTTCGGTTTTGGCTTATCGCCTCGCAGCGGATTGCATTGCTGTACAGAGAAGAGAAAGAAAGAGGAAACGACAACACCGCCTTGCGGTGGTTTTTCGAAACCATATATTTTCTGGTCGGATTGGAATTTTTCATTCGACCCTGTACTCTGTACCATTCCGTTGCGTAATGTAATGGTTACACCGACGCAACACGGGGAGTTTACACTGGCGGCAGGCAGAGCCACCCCGTTTGCGGAGTCAGTCATGCGGAGTAATTTTCAATTACGACAGATTATATCGCGCCGAGTTCGAGAGGGGTGGTTCCTTCGTACCCGTTGACACACCTACCCGGTTTCCCATAGTCGGAACCCCATGCCCAGGAAAACCCCCATAGCGCCCCTGGGCGTGACCGGGCTATAAACGGCGGCTTTATGTAAACGCTCAAAAATCTCGTGTAAATAGGGAGGGTTGTACAGTTCGAGCCTTTAGGCGAGTTACGATGGGGTGAAGGGTTGCGTATTTGAAAATGTCAGCGCAGCAATTCGAAATCTTTGAGGAATCCTTATTTATTTGGTTTTTTTCTTACTTTACGTAAATCGAACAAAAAAGATCACGATAAAGGGTGGGGGGTGGGGGGAGCGGAAAGAAAGGAAAGAAATTTCATTGTCATTGGACAATAAAAAAAATCTCTGAATGCATCCCCCCTTATCCCTTGATAGTCGGACGGACTTTCCGTAATTAAGGGGTTGGATCAATTTCTGATGGGATAATCCCTCTCGAGTCCTTCGGCTAAGGGATGAAAAGAGGATCAAGTCTAAAATGAAAGCAGCAGGTACCAGTAGGTATTTTTTAACGATTCCTGTAAATTTCACGGACAGAGCGCGCGACCGTGATAATTACTCAAGGAAATTAATTTGCTTCTCAATTGTTCACCCTCCGTTGAAAATAATTCAAGAATTAAAGAAATCGCTTCGATTCGCCTTAAAATCCGTATTTCCACGGATTATAATTCCTTGGAAAAGATTTCGATTAAAAATTTTTTCCATCCCACGTGAAATTCAAAAATCAAAAATTTTCAGATTATCATTATAAACGTACGGGTATGTTCGTAAGGTACGATACCGAATGCGTTTACGTAACCGTCACGATCGTCATTCACGTCACGCGGAGAGTAATGCCTACAGTGATCTAATGTCGTGCTAAGATCAATTTCGTATTCCGTACGTCATCTCTCAGATTCGAGTTAAGCGCGGGATTTATGAATTTCAAATCCTTACAGAACATACAACTTACGTATCACACGGTTTTCCATCCCCGTGCAAATTCTATGACACTCGTCATAATCTTATAAGCATATATATAAAAATAGTCTATTTTTTTTTCTTCCCCCTAAACCCCAAAACACCCTTGTCAAACATACATTGCTCGTCAGTGTTATTAAAACTGCAAATTCCCATGCGTGGTGGAAACTCGTTAGGGACTGAAGATCAGGTATACGTGTCTGCACAAGGGACTACATAACGCTGTACACCATAGAACCACCCTGGTACACCCTGGTACACCCTTAAACGTGACCTAGCAGAGGGGTTATAGTATGCTCGTTAACGGGTCAGAGAAAAAGCTCTAAAGCTAAATTCTCATGGCGCCGTGTGCTCTGTGTTACATAATCTTCAGATAGAAGATATATACAGTGTTATTCAGAGCTATTGCGTCAGCTGAAAATTGATGGAAATCAAATGAACGCGCCAACTTCAGGCTGGCACAATAGTTCTGAGTAACACTGTATACGTACCTCATAGAGAGAGAAGTATAGCTAAAACATCGGAATCACTATACCACGTGTGTACACAGTTGGCATACTTTATTCGGCTCTGTGTGCGATGAAAACTTGCCAAGTTTCAGGCTAGCTTTAGCAGTTTAAAACTTTTGTCCAGAACGCCCCGACGATGGGGATTGGCTATAGGGGGGTAACGTTATCGCGGCACGTACGAAATCCTTTCTGCAATATTATTTCCGGCAAATTCAAAGCCGAACTAGGGATTGGCAATGAGGTAGATCGAATGAGAAACAAAGTCACATTTTGGAAATGACTTTGGTCTTTACGAGTCACGGCAATCAGCCTTTTTTTGGTATTGGGATTTATTTGTCGGTAAAATCGTTTCTATAGAAACTGGGTTGAGGTTCTGTTGATTCGGGTGAAATTGATTGCAGCTTCGATTCGGGTGGAATTTTCTGGGTTTTTTTTAAGATTTTTATTCCACGCGCTTCTTTGTATGGTGTTGGAGCTATCGAACGATTAGGGTCCAAGAAAGTTTTTTTGATGTTGCTGGACGCGATGGTAGGAAGAAAAAGCGAAAGAAAAAGTGAAAACTTTAGTAAATCCTATAAGAAGATACTCGCTGGCTAATTAAGAGCACCCGTAAAGACGAAAGGACGTAGCTCGCTCTTTACGAGAAGCAATTCGTATTAATAAACGAACTTTTAGCGGAGAAATGCACTTACCGCTTGCATAAAAATAATAATTAATATGCATGAGACCATGAACGGCCTTTAATCAACTTTTAACGTTACCCGTAGGAAATAAAAATTGTTTATGCCTGATAATAGTTACTGTTGTTTAACATAGCAAAGAGAATGTGGCGTATTAACAAATAATCCTTTTTTTGTTACTAATCAACAATTACTTTTCGCAACGATTCAATAACTATAGCGAATCAGTGAAAATGAAAAGAAAACCAAAATTTATTTGGTTTCAATTTTTGGTTCGTTCCTTGTAATTTTAAGGTACTCCAATCTACGTCAACCATGACCTGTGACCTTTGACTCTCTTTAGCATTGATTCACTCCGTCAAGAAGACAAAACTTTTCATATCTAAAATCATCGCCAGGAAAGACGCTCAGGAAAATTACTTATTCCATTCCGAAAGCGACGCTCGGCGTCCCTTCAGGACCTCCGCGACGTTGACGTATCCCTCCGAGGGTTGTGGACGTTAGGTAACGTTGACTCAAGGGATTGGTCCATCGGCCCGGTTAACCTTGCCAACCCCCCAACCCCCCCGGATCACTAGTGCCCTCTTCAAGTTTAATTGGATATGAGAATCCTTCGGGTGCAGGAAGAATATTGAAACAAAGGGATGACCAATAAATACCCGGTGACTGTAAAATACCATATATACATAAAGGGTAACTAAATTGTATCCCTTACAAACCTGTACTACCCCTAAAATTCAAGCCGCTAAGTTAGTACCACGAGATACAAGGAAAATTCGAATCCTCGCGAAGGAACGAGTCCCACTAATTCGAATCTCGAAGTTTGGACTTTTCGGGCGTTGGCGTTTACTTAAATTATTTTTATCTACGGAATTCAGGGGAGGTTTTCACGAATGCGAGAATCGGAAAAGGAAGTGGATACTACCGGGGAGGTAGAGAGAGAGAGACAGACAGAGAGTACTAAGAACTAAGGGTGGGATGGGTGGAATGAGAATAAGAAGTATAAGGAGGAGGGTCGTGGCAGTGGTGGAGGGGGTTGGAGGGGTAAGAGGAAGAAGAGTGAGAATTGGGATACGGGACCGAGGGTCGACAATGGCGGCGCCCCCTAGTCTTGGAATAACTTGATATTACAAATCCGGCAATCTGCTTGAGTAAATCCAGAGAGTGTGCAAGGATATCTCGGGTACGGATTTCAGCCGCTGCGGCCGGTTCTTGAAAATACCGCTGTTAATAAACCGCCTCGCGCTGGCGCTCCGCTGCCTTTTCATTTGGCTAAATCGTATTTATATTAAAATACGGTTGGTATACCTGTGCTGCTACGTCAGCCTATACTCGCTTCGTACTTATTACCCTGTTATACTTCCAGGGCCGCAACAGCCCCAGGAAGCGGGTCCGCAGTCAGGAATGTCTTAATAAGGTTTCGTCAGCGGTTACATGAGAACGGAATATTACGTCGTAATCACTGGCACGTTTTTTCTTCTTTTCTCTTTCATAGCAGCTGTTATTAATAACAGAAAAATGCTAGAGATTAGGGAAAGATTTCACGTGAAATTTATCTCTCCTGGTTTATTCGAGTAGATTTTTCAGGGGTTATTAAATAACTGAGATCTTAAAGGTCACGTGTTTTTCTTTTACCTTATTTAAGAAAAAAAGAAGGTGAGGAATGTCCGTTGCAAATTAGTAAAAATAAAAAGAGTGGTTGGGACTCAAATTCCCAGGTTATTTGCATACCATCTGCGTAATTCACGTTTTTCCCTTCAGATTTCGAAACGTGATCGCACCCTTGGAATCCTCTAAAGTATTTCCTGACCTCCGCTCTCTTCTTTCATCCCTCACACCTTTCGCCACGTGTGGCAACGTTATCCGTTTATCCGTATTGGTACTGTTTGACTTGTCTACCCGACACTACCTTGCGTAATATGCAGTAAGCGCTTCTCACGACCTCATTCCCAATGCATTTGTGTCAGTGGGGGGATACAAACAAACCGGAAACGAGTACCAGACGAGTTAAAGAACATGAAGGAGAAAGAGTACGTAGACGTATCTAGGTAAACGACAAGGAACAAACTGGCGATACTGGGTCAACGTTCTTTCCTTAAAACAAAAAAGAAGAAAAGTAACCAAAAACAAGAAACAATAGTCTCCGCCATGTTAAGGAGATAGCTGAACCGGAAATAGAGGAAATTTGTAGTCTAGTCCAATGCAGTAGTCACTCCCTCGTTTGGCACAGACTCGAAGCCTGAGCTTGTACTTGCATATCTGTAAAACAAGTAGGGGATGGGACCCTTGCCAAGATTCTGATCGTTTTAACTGTTTTAACGTCATACAAAATGGCGGGATAATCAGTTCAACCCAGGGATATTACGTTTACTTGATAATCCTTAACGCACCCTATGCTTTGCCTACTTTTCCAATGTCCTTGAGTATGTATATTGCGGAATTTTGAATTTCTGTTAAACCCATTCCAGTTAACCGGTTGGCTCCGTCGCTACGCCTCATCCCTTCCTATCCCAAAGGGTAACTCACACTCTCTGGATGAGGGTGGAAATAGGGGGGGGGGGGTGGAGGGTGGGTCTCTCGGAGAAGTTATTTAGCGGAGGCGTTGTTCTGGCTCGCCTAGTATGTGGGTCGCCGCCGGCTTAGTGCCGCGGGTAAGCCTCATGAAACATGAGTACCCACTGGGATGACGCCACTAACTCCTTTATGGAGATGGAAGCTTATGCATGAATTGTAAGGATAGGTAGATTCTAGAGTGTGGACGTGGATTCACTCCTAGGACGTTAAAGTCCTTAAGGAGGTATACGCAGGAGTCTTGATAATAATTATTATTTTTTATCAATTCGCGTCAAACCTTAATAAACGTTTGAACGGATCTAAGGGTGATAAGATATTATTGACTGTTTGAATTTTGATCATTTATTTTGCTACCTTGGTTGAATTAAATTTTATTACTTCTTTTTTTTGGATTCAAGATTTAGTAGCCGTTTAAGCCAACGGGTACTATATAGGGGGTTAAATTGCGGGTGGATTATTGTTATGGATCGTTTAATTGAATTTGACTGAGATCGAAGAAAATTTTAAGGTATATTATGGTAGTTATGGATTTTTGTTAATACTCTTTTTTTTATACGTCACGCAATGCTGCAATCAGGTTAGAGCATTTTTGAGAGTCGATTTGCTGTGTTTCTAGGTGCGCTTCATTTGTATGGTCTGGGCACGGATGTAAGTATATATATATAGAGAGAAGAAGCGAGAGGAAATAAGCCCTCCTCGTATATCCTGGGATATCTGATGCCCCTGTCTACCCCATAGCCGTTGAAAACTTAACTCACTGCTTAAACCCTCTTCCCAACCTTATGTTCGAGCTCTCGCGAGATATTTATACCACTTTTCCCTTAATTGCCTTCTAAACGGAGTTACGCCGTATTTATCAAGGCGCATTATCACTGCTGCTACGAACTTGTCGCCTTCCTTTTTTTTAATTTTATCCCTAATGGACTAGGTTAGTGTGAAATTCAGAAAACTCTACAATAGGAAACAAGGGCTGAAGTATGGTTGGAAGACTTCAAAAGGAGGCTGGAAATGTACCGTCACGGTTTTTCCAAATTTCGGAAAAGTGACGAGTAGGAATTCTTTTCTTTAATATAGGGTAGCCACGATTTTATTAAGGGATGCTGAGCGATTCTCTCTCAGGCTAGTTCTTAAGGGTGTCACTTCCTTTAGCTCAGAACGGATATCCGTTAACGTAAAAGGGGGGCTTTGGTTACTGGCATGGTTCATGGCTAGAGCAAAGGATTAGGGGGGGGGGGGGGGCGTTCCTCCGTGAGGAAAACGCGTGCAAACGGCCGATGCGGAATTTATGGCTTTATGAAATTACGCGAGACGCGACGCTGCTACGTGGTCTTGGTGCACTCTGAGGAATCGGCCATTTAAATTTACGACTGCAATCTCGATACGGTGGAGGTGCGAAGCGTCGCGACGCTTTTCTCGCGAGACGAAATTAGAAGGGGAGTAGAGTAAAGCGAGTAAGTGAAAAAAAAAAAGAATAAGTTAAAACGCGCGAAGAAGCGTAGGCGGACAAGTAAGAAAATACGAAATAGAAGGGAAAAGAAGCTAAAGGGTGGCTGAAAAGTATGAAGGTAAAATTCTAAAAGATAAAAGTGATGAGGGGGCTGGGGGGGTTGGACTCGCATTACCGTCCAACACTTTTGGGTCGTGTAAAAATAAGCCATTACAAACACGTGTCTTTGCCGATTAGCATAATGGCGCTGCTTTTTATGCCTAGCCCCACCCGGTATAAAATCTTAATACTTAATGTTATCGTACGCAAGTTACACAGAGTTTATAGCCAGGTGTAGCGCATGTGCCTCGCAAAACAAGCATTAAACTTCTTTGAGGCTGTCTTTCATTTTGAAAATAACATTAAGCACGATTCAGCGTTATAAACTTTACCGACCCATCCGGTCCTTTGGTTTCCCCTATTCTCGTAAAATACTTCAACAATAAGAGAATAAATAATCCACCTTGATATCCCCGTGAACAATGGACACGTCGAAAGCCCCCCTATCATCCCTTATCAATTAATCAAAACAAGCATACGCTGACGTACGTCAATAAAATTATTCAAAATCACAGGCAACGCAGATAAATTTTTTAAAAACTATAGTTCCCCCAGTTTTGCCATAATTATTTGTTTATAATTAGCAGCAGTACCAGGATGGCGCGAAAGCGGACGGTAAAGCTCGAGCTTAATGCCAGAGTAGGTGTGGGAGATTCTCGAGGTAGTTTTGGCTGAACGGAGTTGGGAGCGGTGAAGTATTTAGGGTACCAGAGGGGCTGAAGGGGGGAGGGGGGTGGTTCAGGGCAGAGAAGTGGATTTAGTCGTGTGACGATTAAAACGGGGAAACCGCGCTGGCGCTGTGTGACATCATTAGCAACTTTCCGCCATTGTTTTCTCCGCGACCTGATAAACTGGGCTAATTGCCTCAACTTTTGACCTGTCTGCCAGCCCTGTAACTAGCTGCTACCACTGCCATTGCTACTGCCACTACTACCGTCATCGCCAACCGAATTGACCAAAGGACCAAAATAGATCTCGTATACCATAGATGATAATAATATATATTTATTTGACAGTAGAAATTGCAACTACGATAAACAAATGATCCAGGATCTTAATTAGCATTGTTTAACAATTTATCGGCACTTGAGCCGCTTAAGCCAATAAACTATCGTAATTTATATTATTTGACTATCTCGAAAAGCGGGACCTCTAAATAAACTCCAATTGAGTGTATGCAAATTGGCTTACTTTTATACCAATTTTATCGACTCGAATGACGGTCATTCAATTATTTTAATTATATAGAACGAGGTTGATTGGCACGGCAAATTCAGGTGTCCGATCCAGAATAGAATTCTGATAAGGTTAACCTTTGGAGGAGGAGCGGATTTTTTAAACTTCCATGCTAAAGTGATACCGTAGAAGAAATACCCATTTAGAGCCGAAAAATCTGCTTTTCCCTCTTCTAGAGGTTTTAACAAATAAAAAAAAAAAGCAATCAAGAAAAAATACATTTATTAAAAAAAGCTTTATCTCAAAAATATTATTCCTAACGAATTATTCTTAATTACCAATAACTTCGTATAAATAAACAAATATCACTTAACTAACATTTTTCCCATTCGTCAAGGAATTCATACACCTAACGATCCACTACTAACGTTGATGCACGTAATGTCACAGTATTACGTAAGAGTATGTCAAAGTCCCAACAGTTAGTGGATGACGGTTATATAGCGACGGTGGCGCCGCGGGCGGTTCATTTACGCACATTTTGCATCCACTCAACTTTCGTTTGAGCGCCGAAGATTACATAGAATATTATTTTGTCGTGGCTGGATGAAGGTGGGGGAGGGGGGGGGGTTGGAGGGGTTTACCACCCCCTTTATGTTACACGATTACATCATACGCACAGTACTGTGGGGTGCGAAAGCACTTGAGCGTCGGTGTCGCGCGGAGCGTCGCGATGCCACATACAGTCACTCTCAACATTACGCTAGGGGTCCTATGTGTCGACACTTTGATAATGGTACCCTCCGCAATGGGCCCCCCACCCCCTCTCACCCCCTTCATCCCCATCAACCTACCACCATCGCACTCAACTCTCGGTCGCCCTTGGATTTAATTAACTCGCTCTCGGAGCTTCATTGAGTTATGTTAAGTCACGTCCTCCGCGTAATCTTTGTATTATGCCACTCGAAATGTATTTCTATATAGATGTCACGCGCGATAAGCTCCAGCCCTTACACCTCCTCCACTCCACCCCCTTTTACCCCCACCACTCGTCCAACCTACTCCACTCAACCTTCTTAACCTTCTTACCTTATCTTTCCGTACCTTCGCTCTGCTGGCAGCGCCACCTGTAATCTTAGGGGTTGAACCTTCGGCCTTGGGTAAGGGCACTGCCAGGGGCGCTTAGCGATTAACCTTCTTTCGTTCTGTTACTTTTGAAAAAGATAGGGACACTTTTGGTTATTTCTTTTTTTTATTGGAAATAGTTTTCGTTTTAGGTGATAGATTTATCCACGGGGTTCCCTGATCTCAAGAATTGTTAATGCGATCTTATTTTTTTTTTGTTATTGGCTCCACGTGATACTTGATGATTGTTTTCTTTGTTTTGTTCTTTCGGAACCCTCGGGGTTTCTTTTTGGAACACTTACGGGGATTTCTTGAAGTATTCTTTGTCTTTTAAGGGTTCTCTTGGATGATACTTGGGAGAATTCAATTGATATCTTTATACATGTATTATATAAATGTGATGTATCTGTGCATCTCAAGAGGAATCCCTTATTTTGGAGGGTGGGTGCAAGAAATTTTGTTGTTGTAAAGATTAATCTTATGACTTGTATCCAGGGGGGAGGGGGGTGTAAAAGGATAAAGCAAATAAATTCGACTGCGAAATATACGATGTTAATTGGCTTGCATTTTTCAAAGCACAAACAACCCTTCAGACATCATTGAAAACCGTCATTATTGTCAGTTATCCCTATATATCCTGACTGGTTCATGTTTCACTCTGCAGTTTTGCCAGCCCGGTGCGAAGGGGTCGTGGCAGCGCATTTCGCAATTTGCGTAATACATTATCGTGGCGAACGTAACGACGTGTCAGAGGCAGAGGGTTAATATTGCAAAGTCGATGTTATTTCCGCGGGACCCTAGTTGAACACCGTCATTTTGCATGCGACTGAACACGACTGTACTTATGCAGAAACTCGTATTTTTTTTGTTTAGAATATACGAATAGTACTGCTAACGTATATATCTTTTTGGGTACCATTTCTTTTTTTACTTGTTTTACTTTCTTGGTGACGTTCCCCCGGTTGTGCGCCATTTTACTTCTTATGTTTACAAGTGCCGCAGCTTGTTAATGGTCGGATCCCTTTGCTTCTTACCGAACTCTGTAGGAAGTCATAAGGGTTGGAAGGGGTGAGAAAGTGAGCCTTGAACTGGCAAATTAAGAGTGACGCGAAATAAGGGTGAGGACTTTGAAGAGGAGAGTGAGAGAGATCGATGAAGATTCACCTTCATGCTTTTGCAAGGGGGCGGAGACACCCTTAAGGCAGAGTTCATACAGTGCATCTTAAGTAGAGCTACCCTTTCTTTTTAAGGGTGTCTACTCGGATCGACCACGAATCGTTAGAGGGTGAATTTTTGTAGGATACTTTGATACGTTGGTCTTTGTGATTACTTAATTTTTTTTTGAAATTTTCCATATCGATGTTTTTGTTTAATTTTTCATTAATCGTTAATCACCGTTCCTGTTAATTAGACAAACTTACGGCTTGCTGATAATCGTTTTTCGATTATACGTGCGTATACCAAGAAGTGGTTACGTCCCTTTGTTCAATTCGTTAGTAGCACGTATCACTAACTCGCTCGAGATCAAAAGGATTTTTGGGTAGCGTATTAAGAGTTAATCAACCGTGTTATTGCATTCCAACCAAAACCGTATTTATAACGTGATGGGTAAATTTAATTAAAATATCCACATTCAATTCGCCCTAATAGCTATCCTTATACGTTTTACATATATTTACGTACAATTTTGAAAATTTTGGGTTAAACTTTAAAGAAACTGTCTTTCGCGACAAGGTGTCGTGTATATATATTTTTTATTAGATATTATCGACCGTCTGGACCATTTATAAGAAATGCGGAATACATCACTTGCCAGGCTCAGGAGACTTGCCTATGCAATTTGGTGAAAGTCAATTATAAACCCAGACTATAGAATTCGGAGATCGTACTTAGGCACAGTTGGATTGAGTATCGCGAGTCCCGGTATCGATCGCAAGGCAAAATTAATTTCCTGAGAATTATTCCTATAGACAAGATCGGATGCTGGGATCAGAGGAAACCTAATGAATAGACAGAGAGAGAGAGAGAGAGGGAAAGAGTTAAATAATCGAACGTCGATCGATTATCGATAACAGTCTATATCGCCTCATGATCTCTGTCATCTGTACCTTTTTTTCCAAATTACAAATTGTAGTTTTAAACCGTCATAACACAGATCCATCGAAAAGCACGAAGTAGAGAAATAAAAGATTTCATCTTATACACAGTGACGTAGTGGGTAGGTGAAAGAAAAGTTGAAAAAGGAAACGAACCGCAGAAGAAGTCCAGTCCTGACAAGTCTAAGACATTTCGCCAGAGGCCGAGGACAGGACGATTCCCGCAGCGCACTTTCCTACGGTTAAGTAGAATCAATTGGAAAAGTTTGACTTCCCCTCGTTTAGTGCAGCCGCCATAGACACCGGGTATCTTCTCTTCGCCCATCCCACCCCTTATTCCCCTTCGATCCTCCATGACCTCCTTCGCCTCTTTGCTCCTTCCGCTTCTGTAGCCTCTTTGGTTCAAAGCAGCAATAGATCAGCAGCCGTTTCCGCGTTCTGCCACGCGAGCATTCCTGGCGCGATTTTAAACTTTTACTCTGCAACATACGAAATGGAGGCAGGGAACTTTTTTTTATGTTTATCCGTTTCTTTTTTTTTTCAAGTATATCCATCAGAAGTTCGTATCGATTCCGAACTGCGCAAACAGATCAGCAAATGATTCCGAAGTTCTTTTTTATCTTGGACCTCGTAGATTCTGTGAAAACAAGTCGTAAGGGAGCGATTGCTGGTGCCACGTGTCCGTCTATCTACTATCAGGACCCCTCGTAAGCGCTTGGTTTATCTGAGGGTTCGCAGTCGTCAAAAAGTTGTAGCGTTACCTTTAGCAAATACTGGAACTGTGCAAACTGGCGTAGTGGTAGCACAGTGTGAGTATCGTAAGGATACCTCTTTCCGAAGTGAAGTAGGAAATTACGTGAAACTGTGGAATCGCGATAGAAACTGAACAAGGGACTAAGGATCTTTAAAGGTAAATCCCTAGGATTCCTTAATTGAAACTTTCACGGAAGCACGTACCTACCAACCTTGATATTTTACCTTATACCCACTTACCCACCTACTACATTCGTTTGAATTTATTAGGTCATCCTCTTCCGTGCTGATCTCGTACACGAGGAGATAAGACGAATATTTAACAATGAGGAAAGTACTATAGGGATTTTAACTTCATCTTCATATATATATATACATTCTAGGAGTTGATTTATCAAGTTTTCCTGACGTTCATTACGGTTCGTTAAATTTCAAAAAGGATTCGTCCTCGCGCCGCTTCGCTATTTTGACCTTTTCAATAATTCCGAAATCTGTAGCAACCAATCGTGGATTTGAAGACACCGCTCCCTCTGCCGCTATTCATCCTTCCAAAGATTCCTACCCGAGTGCTGACGATCTTCTTTTCATTAAATTACGTTACGATTCGCTGAAGAACCAATGGCGTGAGGCATAAAATCATTCGGAGGGAAAGCAGCATAGAGAAGCGTAAAGAGGCGGCGGAGTAACTGGAGAGATGCTTTGTTTAAAGACAATGGCTATTGACTCCTTTCCGAATTCCATGGGCGTGGAAAACACGACTGTGCCAAAGATTGGCTCCGGCTTTTCTTGAAATTGAACCACGATGGGAAAGCCAAGTTTTTTTTTTTTCGACTGTCACTCTAGTCTCAGAAATTGTCCCGAGGAGATATCAGGAGTGTCATTGAAATTTCAGATGTGAAAACGGCTAGAAGTCGTGCGAAATTCAATTTCAAGGCACGTATGACGTCATTGGTGGTATCATTTTTCTTTTTGTCTTTAAAACAACGCAGTGGGCATCTCTTAAAAAAATTTTTAATCAAAAGGTTTTTCGTTCTTATCAAGTTAAGAGGAAGCTTCTTCGTAGACTTTTTTAGTGACCGAAAAAATTCGCGGACAGAGATACTGCCCTAAACTTATAGACTAGACAAAATTTACTGTTATCTAGAAACTATATATACTTGTATAATATTGGATCATAAGGCATATCCGGAGCGGCGGTGCGGATAATACTGTTTTAACGAACTTTTTTCCATAATGCAAGTAAAGCACTATCAGGTCGTTGAGTGCACCGAAAACCGTTATCTTTAACGCCTGGATCCGGGCAGCTAGACGAGAGTTATATTATAAATTCCGCATCCTCGTCTCGAAATGGGAAAATGAAGAAAAGAGAATTAAGAACGACGACGACGGGACGAAAGAATGTATAAGAAAAGTTTGCGAAAAAAAAAGAGAAAAAAGATTGAGACGAAGTAAGGGAGAGAAAAGAAGTCGCGAAATGTAATAATGACGTAAAGTTTATTCGCGTTACAATAACGTCGCGTTACAATAACGTTTCCTGTTTTAGCAATGGCTATTGGTTAGCTAGGAAATCAGATAAACAACCTAGTACCCTAAACTAGGAAATTTAATTAACATTACGTAACAGACCATTCTGCTTATACCGTATTCTTTCACTTGCTGATTTCTCTCATGTTCTGAAACAAACCAGAACTGAAAATGACGTCATCGAGGATCATCCAAGTCCTTCCTTAGTTTTACTAAAAGATCTATTTTTTTGATCGGATAGAATTAAAGCTATTGAAATTTTTAAAGGGAGCTCTTTGAATTCTCAAAAGTATCTCTTAAGGGATGATAATTGGATTTTATTATAGAAATAATCCATCCCCACCACTCTGTATATTGCAATGGGTATAGCTCCTTGTCTTACTCTCTGCTGTTCGGCAATACTCGTGAATACTCGTGAATACTCGGATGTATTCGCATATCGAATGTATGTAGGCGGTAGGGGTACATTCTTCAAGAAGCCAACAGCAATAAAGCATCTCGATCAATTTGGTAAATGAGCTCGGAACTCTGTCTGGAATATCAAGTGGGTGTTTGGAATCTGGAGAGAGTGCGTAAAAAATAAATAAATAAATAAATAAACGAATAGATATGGGATGAGACTGACTTAACTCTTGGAGCATTTGGTATATTGGATCCGAGGGAAGGATGCATTGGTCCATGATAATCATGTAGGAATCGGATGCTGTGGGTTTTCTTTATATATATTTTTTCCCTTGGATTCTCCGTGCAGGAAGGATATTCTTTTTTATTATTTGTGACCACTGTATATATCCCTTTGTGTTACGGGCGATATCGTTCCTTAAGTAATAGCCTATCTCTATACTGCGTCACTACGGCCGCCATTGTTCGACCAAACTAACCATTTGTTATTTTTCTGTCGGGATACTTCACCAAGAAACTATATACCATGATTGGTATCGATACGAGAACACATAAAAAAGTTTTCTTTGTTCAACGCGTCACGAGAGTTCAAACTACTCCGTGTTGACTGATACGAATTAATTAGAACACCGAGTGGATTCGTAATTTGTCATTGGTGCAGTCCACAACGAATTCATTAAATCCTAGTAATCGGACTCGGATAAAAACTTTGTTAATTTTCCAGCATTTCATTTAATTTCTATACAGTCTCATTAAATCACAAATATTGTATTTCAAACAACTGGAGTGCCTGAATTTGTTTATTTTGACAAAAAAGACTAAGTGACTACCAACGTCAGAGATTCTACATTTACTCATTATGTCACGCTATTCGTCATTCCCTAATGTAGACTGAAATTTTCAAAAAAAAGAAATTACTCCACAAAAGTTTTCACCATCAATATGATGTATGGTTGACGGCTAAAAGTATCGTGCAGGCGCGATTCGTAATCAAGATAAAAAAAATGTGGAAATATACTTTACGTAATACTAGATGCAATAAGAACAGTGGCGATAACGGTACAAAAATGAAACATCTATTTTAATACATGGACTACGCAATTTGGCCCTATCAAAAAATAAAAGACGGTAAATTACCAAGTAGCACAATTCTATTATTCATTTGGTTTTTTGCAAAGTCTAGTCCTCAGATGGATACCGACATATGACCGTTCTCATGACCTTTTGTACTGGGTCAAATGATAGGTACGAAGTTTCCATAGAACCTGGACGACGTCATCAACTAGTTTACTTGGTAGCTCGTACTTAAATTTGCAAGCGTCATTGCAACATAGCATAAAATCAATGACTATGAAATATGCAATTTATGACGTCATCCATTAACGATCGAGTGAGGTTTTTCTTAAATAATTCACTGATATCGAGTGTTGCAAATTCTGACGTCATAGCATTAACGATTGATTTCAAACCCTGAACAGTGGGTATGATAAGTGGGTCTGAACTACGTCAGACTTGAACGACGTATGATATTTATTATGACGTCATACGACAGTTCTGCTTGAATAACAAATGCAACACTTTGCTTTCTATTATTAAGAATAAACTATGACCTTTGACACTTGGCAATCGATCGATTTGGAATTGCGCACAAAGAACTTGAATTTCAGTGATACGTACCTTGTAGTAGTCGGACTGTTACGTCATGTAGGAATTAGGAATTGGGTTAATCAATCATTGAACACGGCTCGGTCATTTATTAAAGCAAAACTTTATTATAGCAATAGTGAACAATGGATAACTATTAAAGATTTTTAACATGTTCTTCTTCTTTTTTTTTGATAAAAATAGCGATTGGATGTTTAGGTTTAGGTTGTAGGTGAATATCTAAATGGGGTATCTTAATCGTACGAAATGCTCGCGAAAATGAATGTGTGTGACATTATTTAGGAGAGTGTACGTGTGGCTGTGTGTGTATGTATACGTGTGTCTGATCAATGAAAATTATGGCGACGAGGAGGAGCGCGTCGCGAAATTTATGATTTTATGGGAAAAAAAAAATCCTTGCGAAAAACCATAATGGAAAATAATATTCAATTGTGTACACGAGTATAAGAAGCACGAATCGAATATAGGTAGCACGGAACGTTGGGTACAACTTTTTTTTAGATTTCGCAATTTTTTGCGCCAACGACTCATCCACTTTTTTTTTTCGCAGTTGATACACGTCGCGAATCCCTCTGACGACTCGCCGTTTCGCCCTTCGACTACCGTCGCGAATGAGTTCTTCCGAAAATTTCAATTTCGTTACGCAACCCTTTTTCGTCGTGCCTCTGGCAGGTTTTTCTAAAAATTTCTTTCTCACGTGGAATAAATCAATACGGCTGCTGGTACTGACACAAAGCACAGTCAAAAATGTTTGAAACGACTCGGGTGTATGTAATCGATTATTATCAGACTCGTAAAATCCGTGACACCCCAGCGACGCGGTTAAAGTTATATAACGAAAAAAAATTTTTCCAAATAAAAAATTAATGCGCGATTCAATTAAAGCGACTAAGTCGATGACGCAAATCGTCCATTTTTTTATGACGTCATAGGCGTGTATTAGATAGCGCGTTGTGGGCTGTGTAATTGGGTATTTGGAAAAGTACAAAATGTATAAGGGGGGGTTGAGTGGGGGATGGGGGGTTCAGCTAGAAGAGATATACAAATAGAAATAGAGTAACAAAACAAAAAGAAAAGAAAGTAATTGGAGGGAAAAAAGAAAAAGTATAAACGTAGGAAAATAATAATAGGGGATCTTATATAACGAAGATCCTACGTAATTAATAAAATGGAACCTAAGACAGTCGTTGGCTAGTTCTAGTGATATTCCAATAAGTCATTATCAGCTAATCTCTTTATCGTAATAATAAGTCATCGTATTTAATCCTTAGGGCATTACGGGAATAACCACCATATACCAAGTTGATCATACCGCATTATTACACTAAACCGAGCTAGCCTAATCTGCTTGGCGATTGACGTCACGGGAAGATTGCCAATCAAAACTAACTATACACGCGCATACGTCACTGTACCTTACCGCGCGTCGCCGCAAGATATTTTTGCATTAGGTTTCTTTCCATTTTTTCTTTATTTTTCACGTATTTATTCTCACGCGAAAGTATATTTATAAAAATCAGTGAAAAATCGTGGGACGTGTGCGGTGTGGACGTTGCGCAATTAATCGTACGCGCATATGCAGCGACTACAGCGCCGCGTAGCGGATGATCGTAGAAAACGTGAGAAACGAGGATTCTTTCGTATCTAAAACGTTTCTTTTTCTTTGGGCGTCGCGACGCTCGTCTTGCGAATGCGTTACGATTACAGACGCAGCATTAGAGACGATGGTTTAACTTATTTTATTTTCTTGTCTACATTTTTTTATTCTATTTTTTTTTTCATTCTTATTCGCTCAACGCAAATTTTCCCGGTGCGTCAATCGCGATGACGTAACATACAGTGTTTAGTGATCTTATAAATAATATGTCTAACAACTTTTAGGTTCATCTTAGATTGCTTTCCATAAATCACGCCGACTTCCTGTAAGAGCTGCAACGCACATCCGCCGTTAACGTACGTTAGGAATATTCTTTGATTCTATCTTTTTTCATTATATTATCTTTTCGAGGAATCCGTCGCGAAGAAAGTCTGCGCTTTTTCTTTTTTGTCTTTTTTATTAACCGCGACTGCGCGTCGGAGCTCCTTAGCCAAAGATCATGTACCTTACTATTTTTCATCTTTATATCGTAATATTATGCTTGCTTATCTTTTTTCTCCTCTCGTTTACTTCGTCGTAGCTTTCATTTAGTTCGTATCGTAGATCGATAACTGTTCTTCACGTATTCCACTGTTTTTCATTAAATGCTTTCACATCGAGTATTTAGGGTATTTTTGTAAATGCTGGCGGGATTTTTTCAAATAGTATAAGGTAGATATTTTTTTTTTAGTGTAGATCATTCGCGCGCTTCGAATCTCGTTGGTCATAATCCATCGCGCATGCGCAGCGACAATAACGACGATCGCACAATTTACAGCGTAAAAAAAAAATTCCGTTAAGCGCGACGTACCCGTATTTTCTTTTTTCACTTTTCAGAAAACCATCTTCAGTCGGATACCGGGAAATTCTTTTTCCCCCGTATTTTCGAAATCGCCAAATCGTCAAGCTTTATTTTGTAATACACACGAGATTCGAGCGCGCCATCTATCACACTACAATAGCAACTTACTTGGCTGGCCCATCCTCTTACATGCTTGGTTTGCCCTTAATTCGAAAATGTTCATCATTACGATACTTATCTCATTAATACTATTCATTACTTGTTGAAGCTCATAATAAGTACATACTCAAAGATTAATATTACCAATTGTATTTTTCGTTTTTTTATTGTATTATCTCGCTTACTAGATAGGTATATTAATCGTCTAAGAACTTGACCATTTTCAATTATTATTATTATTATTCATTCTTTCCACTTTTCTCTTTTTTTTTTATAGCTTCGATCATCCTTTCTCACTCCTACCGATGACAAGGGTACAAAATTATAATCGTCTCCGGTTCAAGTCTCTTTTTTTCATATCCGACCTGCACTCGTGGCAATCCTTGAGAACGTCTTTGTACATAACTAAGAGATATATGTATTTATAGTATTTATAGTATTTATATATACCCTCAATGGCCCGAGAAACACGCGGGTTTGGTGGGGGTGGAACTCGCCCGACGTTGACAAAAAATTGGCTTAGTCGCGTTGAAAAGTAAAATTAAATTTAAAAGAAAAAAAGATAAAAGAAGACACCGACAACGCGTGCGAACTGATTCGCAAGACCTCGCGAATAGTGAAATCTTGCGTCGTTCTTTAATATTGAATAATTTTATTTACAAACTAAAGGGCAAGAACCGAACTATCACTGTTATTAGGTTTTTTTAGGGAACATAAATCCGTACACAGAAAGGTGTCATGACCTCCCTAAACATTTTATACTTAAATACTTCTAGGGGCAAGGGATTTTCGTCGATGGCTTTTACGTAAGAATTCCAAAAATTGATGAATTTATTTTTCCATATTTTTCCTTTTTGTATGACAGTATTATCTAATGAATTTCAAGTTTTTCAATGACGTTTTTGGGTGTCCCGTGTAGACTGGAATATCTACTTGAATGGCGCGGTTTTTTTTATTTTTATGGGATTCTGGGAAATTCATGAGGAGGAGTTTTCTGGTAGGGGGATGACTTGGTGGTATGGTGGGGTAGGCTTGGGGGGGGTAAGTTTGCGAACCTTGAAGTAAATTCGCGACTACCCTTAGTGTACGTGTGTGTCTGTGTCTTTGAGTCCACGAAGTCGGTTCACTTAGTAATTTCGGACTGATGCGCCTCAATCAAAAACTAATAAGCCAACACTTATCGTTTTCATGAATTATTCGTAAGTTAGTCGCTAAGTTTTACATGAGTGATTTTCGCATTTATTTACAATGAAGTACGCACGCGCGTTCACAAAGTCTCGTTCGTTCTCCACGTGTACACTTTTCAAGTATAGATTCATTTCTATACTATGTACAAATAGGCTTTTTTATATTTCCATCTGAATTTCTATGTTTCACGTGTACGAAAGTATCTATAGATTTTACTTGGGATATATATGTATTTTCCTAAGTTCCCTTTTTTCAAATTTTCGGTATATCCTCGTTATATGAAATTAGATGCCGCGTAGTCACCCTTCGTGGTAGAATTCACTTTTTACGGAGTACTTTAAATTTTTCATGAAAATTCGCAAACGTATTCAGTAAACCACCGATTTTATTCCTATCAGTAATGGAACGTGTCGTGCGCGCGTGGTACGATGGAATATAAATAAAATAATAAAGCGACAGTGTGATACTACTGTCGATACTAAAGAAAAAAAGGTTTTTTGAGGAAAATAACGCACCTGACAAAAGCGCAAGCCTCCATTTTGCGTTATACAAAAGAATTATTAATTAATAGAGTAAAACGCCTTAGATTAATAACATTAAATGCAAACACCCATAAGCAACAATGCTCACAGGGTTTTCTTAATAACAAAAAGTAAAAATTACAATTAGGTTGCTGTTTAAAAAGTAAAAAAAAAACCTTTGAAGAGTCGCGGCGTGTAATAACGTTGACACGAAGAAGCCGATAATCTCATGTGTAACCTGCGTGAAGTTAGTCGCATACGTATATTAAAGGGATGCGGGTGCGTTTTCACGTTTATCGAGTAATTCCGAATTGAATTCGATAAATTAAATATCGCAATTAATAAACGTGTCTTATTACCTCATTTTCTTTTTCCCCCCCGTTCTTCGTCCCCACATCGATCTGTCGCAGCTTAAAATCTATTTGCGTAATGCATAAATAACGCGCGCCTACGTCCAAGATTAATTACACACTCATGATTGTTTTCTGCCGTAACCAAGAATGAACCGAAAAGTCCGACTTTTGGTTTTCCCTTAATCTTTCCTTTTTCACTTAATCCTGTTCGCACAATCATCATGCCAATCAAGGGAAAAGGACGCTTCGGCCAACCGAAAAGTCGTATCGATACGGTCCGTTATACCACGACGCCTATATATATCACAGGTCTAAGAAAACAGAAAATACGTATTTTATATACTTAGCTTTCCGCACTTTTTTTTGCGGTTGATTGGTCGTCTACCGTGACGATGGCTGATAACCAGAATTCCTTTTTTTAATTTTTGTTCAAATCAGAAGTCACCATGTTCGCTGTTTTACTTACAAACAAATAATGTTTGTACGTACCCAGGTACGAGCTACTTCTGACGGATATCTCATATACAGAGTTGGCATTAGTATGCGGTAACGTCTGCGAAAAAAAAGTCCTTCCAGGATAAATCCTTTGATCAGAATTTTTTTATCTCCAGACCACACCGATGCTCAAACCCGAACTGATGGATTTTATGGGATTAACTGGTCGCCATCGTCGGGGACATTTTTTTTATTTCTCCAGCTTTGGCATCAAACGGTACTCTGTCCGGCGCCTCCTTGAACGGCGCGACCTTAGTCCTTTCTTCATTTTTTTCATCCTCTTTTTTTTTTCTCTTATACGTACAGTCGAAGTCACCTTGCGGATACGCTCATTATATACAGCAGGCGATTACAAAAAAAAAGGGAGGAAAAAGATAATAAAGGATCTCGCTAGTTACGGGATCCGGCACCTTATTGAAGTCTCTTTTTTTTTTACCCTATGACGATTCGGATCGATCAGACCATTATTGCGTACCTGTAAGGAACGCCATTCGAGCACCGTTTTTTTTAAACCAATTATACTACAGTTCTTCATCGTAAATCGTGTAATTATTTCTCATTCGAGTTTTTGCATTTTTTCTGGCCGTGTTCCTTGCCTCTTTTTTTTAATTACATCTTTCTCGCCTTTACCGACGTTTCTGCAGCTCTCGTTCTTTATAAATACTCGTTTTTCCTTCCTTTCCAAATTCTTACAGCTACCTAATGTTTTATCTTAGCAAAAGTCCAGTCGTGGTATCGATGCCAAACGTAGTTACCTGCCAGCAGAATGGTCAGCGTCACTCGGCAGTTCGTACTTGGACCACGGTTTCTCGGCAGAACGCTAATGTGAATAGTAGCATTATAATCTCGGCTGGATGACAGGTCTAGCTCGCGACTCCATCACACCAAAGGCGTGCCGTATACTTCATTGGTATGAAGATTCTGATTACTGTCGTTTTGTCGCGACGCGCATTGCTGAAACAAAAACGAATGACGCAACGTATAAAACCATTGTTTACGACTTTGACCAAAAATATTTAACAAAATCTGTTTCCCTCAGGATCCTGAATAGCGAAAAAATATTTCATCCGTATATTGAGTAAACTCACCGCTTGTTTACGCTCCCAACTCTTCATTGCTGATTTGTACTTTTCGAACTCGTGACACCAGTCCGAATAGATCTTCTGGTAGTCATTGGACTTAGCTGGTGCGGAACACCTATGCGCATCCACTGTTATATTGTAGGAACAGAGTAAGGCGCCACCAAGCCAACAGTCGTATCTCCCAGCATCCTGTTCATTCACGCCGACGATCACAAGACCTTTTTCCGACGTTTCGATGAATTTGTCTCCACCCGCCCCATACTTGTAGACGATTTGATAGCGCCCCTTCTCTTTACTGTAGTGATACCATCTGACCTCCTGGTTCGCGAGAACTTCCGGCATCTTCACGAAGCAACCCAAGTGCACAGACTGACCCCAGGTCACGACCAGCTTTCGCTTGCCGACGCTACTGTCGCAGACATCCGCAGTACTATTTGAGACATCCTGTAGAAGTCTGAAAATAGAGAGCGAATTGTACGTTAATGAATTGATTTACAAAATGGAAAAAGGATCACCTAGATTCAGGAGTGCATTTCGAGTATGTCGATACGAAATTACGAAATACGAAATTTGCCCTTGTTCTAATTAAATCAGGCGACAGTGTCGTTGACATGAATTATTTTGCAATTTCAAACTGCACTTATAACATATGAACGACCCGCACGAAAATAACCGTGCGATTCATTGAACTCTCACCCTGGCGTATATGGTTTGCAAGTGTTAGTGTCCTTGTCCCAGCCGCAGTATGGATCGTGAACGCATCTAAGACAATTGTCGTATCTACGAGAGCACATCACTAGGTCAATCTGTTTGATACGATGATCCGATGCTACGTATAAAGCCTTGTGTTCCCTGGAGATTTCCATAGCTTGAATTGGTTCACCAGGAGTCACGTCGAAGACATCCAGTAGGATGGATTGAGACTCGCCATTGCCGTCCAGCCATTGAACAACTTTGTGAACCCTTCCGTCGCCTGATTGAAAAACGAAAACGTATCGTCAAACCATACTTATACCAATCTATCATAAGATCATCAGTCAATGACTCACTGGAACCCGCATAGTAGACAGTATAATCCGAATCCATTCCCACAAAGTCAATACGAAGTTTGTCAACCACCAATCGCGTAAGCATCACGTCCCTCTTGTAAAAGACAGGCTTCTCGTTCTCATGGGAAATGGCCGAGTCCATAAGCGGATGGGATCTTATGAAGTTGAGGACAGTATCCGGAAGCGTTTCGGTATCGTTGACGCACTGTCCAGGTCGCGGTTCCGGAACTTTGTTCGAGAGAACCGGAAGCCAGGCGCTGCTGCTCGTGGCCTGTTCCTTGAACTTCCCTCTGAAGGCTTCCTGAATGGCGTCAATGTGGAAGGAACATATAGCAGACCCCATGAGACCATTCGTGGAAGTTGTAAACGTCCCGTAAAAGTGCGTGTTGTCGCCAGGCACCTTGTAGATACTTTCTGCAAAGTCCAATTCGCATTTCCTTTCGTGAAAGTGGCGGACAAAAAAATGACCAACATTTTTAAAGAGCGACAAACGATAAACGATTACTCACGTATCTCATTGAAGTAAAACGGAAATTCTCCCGGTATGGAACAGTTCAGCCTGGCCTTTAGGTACGTTGCCCAATTTTGCGACAAAATATTTTTACCCCCCGTGTCTCGTTTGCAAACACGTGCCACCCGCGAGTAGACGCTCTTGCCACAGTTTATATATTCCACGGCGGTCTCACGGAAGAAGAAGAACACGTGACTTCCTATGTCGAAGGATCCGACGAAGTTTGGCTCTGAAATAAATTAATACGTAGGGGATGGAGATTCGGGGTGTTTACGTAAGGTAGTAAAAGAAAGGTTATTTCATTTTCAATTCAGTGCTAACGTTTATTCGGGACACTCGTTAGGTAATAATTCACGGTTTTTAATATAAATCTTCTCGTTTCCCTTCGCCCTGTCCATATTTCTTTACGGTTGCGGTATCAAACCAAAACAAGGAACGATATACCGGAAACAATTTACCTCGTACAGAATTGTACAGCGAGTTGAAAAAAAAAATTCAGACGCAACGCAAAATGCACGGCAACCATTCTCTGCGTTAATACAATACGTCTGTGTAGTTATTTTTGCAGTGACTACTAGTCGGTAAGAAATACCAAGCACTGCTGCACCGGTATTATTAAGCCAGTAAACGGAAGTTAAACTTTCCCGTAGCAGTTATGAAACTAAAGCGCGACTTTGGACTTGCGAGTTTACACGAGTCTCTGCCATTTTGTTTTGTGTCACTGTATCCTTTCCACGAGCACCTTTTGCTTAACGAATTATTAACCTTTTACTTCCTCCCCCCGGCATTATATCACAACGTTCACGAAACAGTTATTACCGAGATTGGATATTGTATACGTTATATTTCTTTGTCCGACTCGTAAACAATTGCTTCAACTTGTATATCCGCCATTTCTCATTGTATCCATAACTAAGATTTTCGTCTGGGGGGGTGGGTTAAATAACGAAACGGGCAGGGATATTACATTTACGTAATAAAGAAATCCGTAATATTGTCGTCATTAACGAAGATCAAGCTTTACCATGGACCACAGTAAAAAGGGATCTTTGCGATCTCTTAAAAATTCAAAGATCAGTCGAGAAGCAGCACCGTGGGACCGTAAAAGTGAACATTAGGTAGACGAGTTCCGGCCGATAAACAAAGTTTTCCGAGTGGCCAAAGGTGCGAACGACTTTTGCCGTTTTCATTTAGCGCGCGCCAAAGCCCGAAGTGCCTTTGGGTTTTAAGGGCGTTTTAATGAGCATCCACTTGTCGCTTTACGATCCCAAGTCGTAAAAGGCTCTTAACGGTTCATCCGTTACGATCGAGAACATTAATAATGCCCGAATGCGACCGAATCGTGAGAGGGTACCAAACCGAATGGAGTCAAAGCTCAAAAAAGAGTATATCGAAGAAAAAAGAGAAGAAAATGAAAAAAGAAAATCTTAGACGCGAAGAATTTCATGGAAGCTCATCCTACTCTGGGTTTCATAAATCTACAGTGTGGAAGACACCAAAAGATACGACCGACGCCTCAACGTTCACAATCTTGTCTTACAGTTGAACGATTAAATCGATTGTCTGACGCAGCCAAGAAGGGAAGTTTGATGTATTGAGCTTTGAGGTGTCTCAGATTTGTGAGAAGCTTCTCTCTCTCTCTCTCTCTCTCTTTCTTGGAGAATATCCTTGATAGAATTCACTCAAGTGTTCTGATTATAGCTCAATGCATCTCGCAGTATGGTTCCCACTTTCAGTTCCAAAGGGATAATTAAATTAACGAAGAGAACCCACTTGGAATATCTATGCGCCCTTACAAAGCAGAACCCGACGTCTTTGATTCCTTGAAAAGGAATTCGAATTTTTGTTGCTATCAGTAACACTACCAGAGGGCATCACTGCAGTGGGATAAGAAAACTTGGTCTGTCGATCATTGACTTGCATCTTTTCATTAAGTAAAAAAAATCCTATCTTCTCTCCACATCCCCTTTTTTCTTCCATTTCGTTTTTTGACTTCGTGCTCTACTTTCACTTCTGTTCAGAAGAGGGCTAATTGACTACGTGCAAAAGTTCAATACAACGAGTTAATATTTTCAAATAAAAGCGTCGCACAGCAGTGATTAAATTCTGTAGTAAATCCTAATAAATCCTAATAAATCCTAATACATCCTAGTACCCACGATGACAAAGAAACGAAGCAGGTATACGAAAAAAATGAAAAATACGAAAATAGAGGAGAAGTGGAGGTGGCTGGTAGGGCCACGGGACGCATTCGCGAAACGTCATTTCGCATGTGCATGGACCCATGAAAGTGGATGCTCGCGCCTCGTCAGCTAGTTATTCAGGGCTTGTTAACTATCCCGGGTTGGATCGCATCAGTCTTCATTGTATGTACTTTAGACTTGACGACGGGCACGTGAACTCATCCGTCTCTCTCCGTCCCGCCCGTTGCTCTCGCGCATTTAATCAACGCTTTTACTAATAGACAAACTCAATATAGAATGGCTCTTGATGTTAACGTTTCAAGGGGGTTGAGATACAGAGAGAAGAGGGGTTCCGAGGGACTGACTGGTACTGGCTTTAAATTAAACGGCGAAACAAATAGCTAATCATGCATCCCGAGCGAAGGGTAGTTTCCGCTTGGGGTTGTCTACACGCAAATAGATGGTGAAAAGAAAAAGGGAAAGAAATGGCGTAGGTAATTTAGTTTCTCTGAAGCGTGGCGGTGATGGTAGCGAAGGGATGGGGTCGGGGGAGGGGTGAAAAAAGTTAAACGGATATTTTAAGTTTAAACTGTAATTTTTGACTGATAAAATTTTGCCTGATGTATTTTAAAGATTTCCATAGGGTAATTTATCGAGGAGTCGTTATAGATTGGAAGGGGTTATCTTTCGGTGGATGATCTCGACTAATTTCAACCCTTCTTTTTAAAGTACTCCAAAGCTTGCAACTGGATGAGTTTAATGTCTTCGAAATGCGGTAGGGGACTTTTGAGGAGTCGAGGAGGGAGTTCTCGAGAAGAGAAGGGCTGCTGTTATTTTATTAGATCGGCGCGAGGAGTCGCACCCTCTTCGACTTCTGATAGCGCAACTACCCTTCCGTTTTCGCGCCCCTGTAACTAAAGGAAGTTGCCTACCGGCAACCCTCTAAAATAGACGGCCCGAGTGACACTGAAGCACCCGCTTACGCGTTCATTTAGACCCTCTGTATTACCAGGTCCTGTAATTTCACCTTGCCACTTCGAAGATACATTTACACCCTTCGTCATGGAGCACCATCCACGTCACGAATCATCCCCCTTGACGCACTTGTTACCACCCTTCTAAAATCTTTTTTTTTATTCAATCTAGAGTGTACTCGGGGATTTACCCTATATTGATTTAAAAAAAGAAAATAAGAGCCTTTAGTGTACTCAGATAAAGGTACTCACTGTCCAGCCACTTCGAATCGTACTTCAATGTCCTCTTGAAGTGAAAAACCTTGCGTCCCGACGTTAAATTATACAAATCCGTGCGAAAGATGACGGTATCGGCCTTAGTGAATTCGGCATTAGTACCGGAATAGAGGGCAGGCAGATCACCAGGATTACCCTTCTCAACCCAGACAGCCGTCGAATTATCCGCAGGATCGTAAGGACACTTCGCTATCCCAGTGCCAACACCGGGTACGAATTCGTGCCTCGAGAGGTGTGTCAGGTTGCTCTAGAAATGGAGGAATAAAATTTTTCGAAATTAGGTCGAGCATCGAATGCTTCAAGTTCTACACTTAAAATTGAGCTGAAGTCATTCTGTGAACTAAGATTCGATTAAAAATTTCAGCTGCGGCCTCCAAATTCCTTAAGACGCAAAAACATTTTTTTTGTAAAATAATTCCAGTCGTATCGAATACCTTATTTTTTTGTTATTATTAATATCGATTTTTAATTTCTTCATTAATGAGATCCAGTGCATAAAAACTTTTGAATGTACCGGAAAAAAATTTTTGCCTTACTGCCTCTGAAAAAAATTGTCCTTACGAGGATCCTAGTGTACTCGTGGGGCTCGTAAGCTACCAAGATCGAGAAGTAAATCATTCCTTAGATCGTTACACGAGTACTTAGAAGGTAGGTAGTTTTGGTGGTCGTGTTTTAAAAAGAAATTCTGACTCACGTAGACGACCCAATCCTTGGGGGAGTGGGCGTTGGTGCCGCACATGTAGAGTCTATTGCCGTCCCCAATGGGTTGTATTACTCGTATGTGATTCCGGCAATCGAAGTGCTGCAAGGAAAGAGGAGAATCTTCAAGTTTAAGAATCAAAGTCATTGGGCTCTCTCTTCACTTGTTAAAGTTTGAAATTTTCTTCTTTACTTCGTTTCTTTTTCCTTTTTTATTTACTTTTTCCATCCCGTCCCCAGTTTATTGATCGACACTTTTTTAACGAGAGCAGTCGCGTAGAACTTCTACATATTCATGGCTACGGCGCGTCGTGAAGCGCATTTCGAAAAAGATTGGCATTAACGTCACGTAGCGAATATTCGCGGCGGAGTGAACGATGTTACACCTCGGAAGTGCACGTTGCCGCATACGAATGTGTATCGACGTTACAGAAAAAAAAATGTACACTGCCAGCTAATATAATCATTTTGTCGAATCTAAAAAGGGATCGGCGATCCGTACTAGCCTTAGTTATATCAGCAATCGGAAGGAATTTTGCGAAGTGATGGAAACACGCCTTAAGTAAGCAAGATCTTGTAAAGCGATAATGAGTTTCAGATTTTTATGTTCTCTGTACAGAAATTATTAGTTGCAATCAAGTCTTGAGCCAAGTGCCATCTTGAACGCGTAATACAAGCTAATAAGGTGAAGGATCATCGAATTTACCTCAGACTTTCCTTTGGATACACAATGAGCCACGTCGCTTGGTTCAAGATTCAAGGCGTCCCTCTGAAACAGAAAAGTGGATAGACGTCAAGTAAAATCAGGGTCTCCCTTAACGTAACGAAGTTTCGCCAGAGTGGAAGCGAGAGGACCTAAGAGAGCGACGTTCTTTCAGCGGAGTTAAATAATTAGTAAAAGCTACAGAGGATTCCATTTCCTGGCTGGTCCATAATTACGACGCTTCTTTTTTTGGCCGGGTAGAGGGAACAAGATTTTTGGTTCATTTTGCCACCTTTTCCTCTTCCCGGCGTTTCTCTCGCGTCGCGACGTCACGACTCCTTCGAGATTCGTTCCAGCTCAGGTCGGCCCCAAGTGGAGCTCAGAGAGCCGTGAGAGTCGAGGGAAGTGCATGCTCCACATTTTACAAGAAAGAAGAGCACTCGGGGTTCGTGGGTCGAAAGGCGTGAAGCGACAACCATTTCTTTTGAGAGAGTCAAACGTGTTGGAATAAGGTCACAGTTCAGATTTGTCAGAGGAAAATAATAAAACGTCATCTCGTACGTCAATACGTGCTGCAAATATTTCCGTTCGCCTCAAAAATATTTTTCTCATTGATAACACACAGCTTTTCAAGTGTTCGATAAGAATATAAAATATAAAATATCTCAACGGATCGTCGAGATAACTTTCCAGGCACCAAAATAAAAAAATGTCTATTAACGTAACGTCAGCACTGTGCAGAATTAATTTTATTTTATCATGCAATAATTAAGTTCGACATGGTACAGCATATACTGGTACCGCAGTGCTTATCATACAGGTCGAGTGCATACTAGAATACCAGCACAGGAACTTACTCCTTGTAAAATCTGACCTCACTCACCTCTCACACCCCCAACCCTCAACCCTTAGCGACATACTCAAGACTCAACACTTTGGACCCACTCTTCTTACGTTCCCAACACGTTTTCCCAGCATCTGCTTCATATTCCGCACACGCCTATTTACCTTGCACAGTTCCCAGTGACAAAGATGGCGGTTGATTTTATCATTTTTAATAGGTCTGATAAAACAGCCCATCCTTTCGCGTAACTATCTCCAATGACCGTAAAGAACGTTCTCTTGTCTCTTAGCTGTAAACCCAAAAGCCTCTAGCGCAGTGATCCTCTATATTTGCAACGCGAGATACGAGACACCGGATAAACAAGAAAATTGCAAGGTGTTCAAAAGTTCGCGAAAATTTTCCATCCCACCTCGGAAAACCCAACAAGAGAAGCATTCCAGTAGATACGCAAGAAGAAGAGAGGACGAGGAGAGAAGAGAAAAGCTTAATCAGTCCACGATGCCGAAACTCTGAGCCTCGGGCCTTTTGAATGAAGTAGGTGCGACTAGATCCAAGAGATCCAGAGATCCAGACACGGAGAGCATCATAAAGAGGATTCCGAGAAGTAGGACATGAGAGCTTGAAGCAGTGATTACACATGGACGCCCTGGTGCATAATCAGCGCCCCTTTTCTTGTCCGCATCTCACTGTGGATGCTGGGACTTCGAACTGCATCTTGTAATATTCAATGAAAAGACTCGCCGTCAAAACGGAATACAAAGATCCAGGTCAGACGAAATCAAAATAAAATTCACGTACGATCCTTCGTCCTTAACTTCGTCGTATGCCGTAGTTTTACAATCTACTTTATTAATTAATACAAATGGACCGGTAATGGATGAATAAGGAATTTACGCAGATACAATTCCAAGAGAGTTTCCAGAGTCAACACGTGTAGATATTTCTGTTTAATAGTTTGCAGGAGACCCTTGTGAACCGGATGCGACCGTAATGGAAAGCTTGGCATTTGTATGCCAAGTAAGGCGCACATGGGCAGGGTCATAAAGTTAATAGCGAGGCCTGCAAGCTCGATAAAATAATACATTGAGCTTTATCAACGATATTATATGTTTGTATATATATATATACACGTATTCTGTACATATTACAATTACAGTAAATATATAGATATATACTGTAATGGAGCTTTACTTGGGTGGATCGGTTGCTACAGCCAAGATCATATTAATCTTACAACTTAGAAAGCTCGAATATTACGTAAGAGACTATCTTGCGTAAGCCACTTCCGCTTTACCTTGGCAAACGTAAATGCTAGTAAGCGCTTTAAGCTCTCTCTTCGCTCTCTCTCTCTCTCTCTGTCTCTCTCTGTCTCTCTTCGGGCTACGGTTTCGTATGATCATTAGGACGGCCTATATCCCACAGCTATCTAATTGTACTAGTTATGGTCCTTACGCGGGTATATTACATGAAACTATATCTTTAGTTTCTGGTACCTTGTCGATATTCCACTCCCACTCAGGATACAGGAAGATAGTAACGATTTAACGATTAGTGTAACGAGACTATACAGGATATTACGTACGTGCCCGGATAGCGGAAGTGACTTTTAATTACCGGATCACTACAGCGGGTTAAATGTTTCAATATTCATATCCGGTTGGAGTGTGGAGAATTTATTGAAATTATGGTCAATAAACAGATACAAGTACTCGCATACACAATATACACAAAACAGTACAGGTATAATATTAAGGGATGAAGTTAAAGCCATATATAATCTTTAACTACTCGATGATAAAAGATCAAGAAAGAAAACCTATGTACTAACCAATATTAAAAAAAAAATTTTATTTCTTACCAGGATATAATTTAAGCCTTAAAAGTTCGTCAGTTAATGTGCGACAATTGCAAACCGGACTGAGGGGATGTTCGCCAGGGGGTGGTACGTTGACGTCGAACACTAGCGACCCCCTATCCCGACCCCCTACTACCACGACTCGCGGGATCGGTGCAATTTACCATGATAAAATATTAACGGGGTGGTTGAAGGAAGCGCGGGGGAGGGAGGGGTGGTAAAACTGCGGACCTCCCTCGGGTTCCGACACTCTTCTAACCTCTGAAAATTCCAGGGTAGACGACGATCCCCTGGTCGCAGCGGGGGATGATCCGTTAAAAGATTCACGAGGTGGAGCCACCGCGGCCCTTTTTATCTCATCAAATAGTAACGCGGGACATTGGGCGTTAGGTGGAATCGCCATGCGACTCCATGCATGAGAGAGACTATCACGCCTGTAGTATTACTACCCCTACGGTCTCTCTCGATCGGATCCTCCAGAGGGGTTGCAGAAGGTATACTATACTTTATCAGGACTATCCACTACTAGTGGTACAGGGGGGTTGCAAAGCTTCGCACCGAACCAGTGGATGATGCTGGGATGCTGCCAGTAAAGAGCTCACCTAGACCGTACTCCGGCGCACGACATTTCGGTAATTTTTCCAACAGAAGAGTGCCTTTCGATGTCAATGTCGTAAGTCATTTTTTTTTTCCCTCTTCCATGGACCCGCTGTCACTTGCTACGCTAGTGGTGGTGCGTCGGGAGGCTGAATTCAATCTGCATTCAATATTGATTCCATATCCGATAGGAAGCTTTCAATTTTTGTGATTTACTCACCTCGCGCATACCTGCCGTGTCTCTGTTTTTACCATATTTCTTTCTTCTTTTTATTCTTTTCTTTTTACACTCTTTCTGCTCAGTCAGATTATGCACCCTCCCCCCGCCTCACCACCCCAATTCTTTCTCGTGGTACATCGATTATCTTCCAGGGTCACGATCCTCGATCAGTGTCTGACCACTCACAGTCATTCTCTACTAACGTAATGTCATTTACTACTCGGTTGTACTTGGTTTTGTAAATCTTGATTTTATGGATATAAATGGAATCGAAGCAGTTGCGCTTCCTGTTACGAGTTAGTGATTATTTGGTTATTATGAAGACGGTGATGTTCTGTGATTAATGATAGGGATCGTTTGTGGCTTAAATGACGACAGTTTAATTATAGGGTGAAAGTCTTTAATGCTTGATAGAAGCTCGAAGATGGGAGTGTATGATTATTTAAATGGTTTCGTGATGTATCTTCGAGAGAAAGAGATCTTCTTGAAAGTTCAGTCGCATAAAACAAGTCCCGGACCCTACGTAGTCCTAGCAAAAACCAACACGAAAGGCAGTCACAAGGGTTCCTTCGCAGCTTCGTTAACGAGGCAAAGCTTGCTTGTGACTATCCGAAGGGAGCTTGAAAAGAAAGAAAGAGAATAAGAAAGTAGCAACTGACAAAAAGAAGCAACAAGAACACTAGTGGGGGAGGGATCAAAGTGGTACCTGTTCAGTAGAGTGGGTTCTAAGAAAGGAATAATGTGACGATAAACACTAGTCGCAAGGGTAATTAAAAAGTTAAGCTCTAAAGTAGCAAAAGGAGGGAGGAGCCTGTCGCTACACCTTAGACAAGAGTTTAGAAACGGAATTTCGAATGAAGATTCCATCCAAGACAAAGCTAAAAAAAGAAACAAGATTTCGGAAAATAATAAACCCAAACCGACATAAATTTATTCGAAAACCCAACCGTATTTTTCCTACCGAAGTAATATCGGTTTCTATTACACAGCTGTTCTGAGCTGTCCTGTTTAGGTCTATGAATCTCAAAATGGTGGACCAGAGTCTCATGAATTAGCCAAGCTGACTTTTAAGAGTTACGACATGCTGCAGACCCTTTACCATTGCTGCATGCATACATGTACGAGATGTAAGCTGGCGCCGCCATACGGTTACACTTAGAAGCTTTTGGGGCTCATCAAAGTGAAATTTCGCGAGAAGCTTATCCGAAATTCATCGTCGCTGTAAACTCCGCGTAACAACTTGTACCGGGGAAGCTTAGGCAAGTGAAGATGGTGGGTGGTAGTGTTACTACCAGACAGTAGTGGCAGTCAGATGGGTAGCTGGTCTGTACCACGGTATAGAGAGAAACTCTCCAGCAGGGGTGTAAAGCTTGGGTAAAGGGGGTTGGTTCTTCGGTGGTTCAGGTGGTTTAGCCAGAAGAGTTTTGGCGGGGCAAGTATACGAGTGGCTCAAACATACAGGGTGGCTCGCTATAAGATGTATATTTAATACCATCATTTTAGAAAGCAACAGGGTTGCGCTCGTGGCTATTTATATATTTTAGGGGTTGGCAGGATTGTTTACTGCCCATAGTAACACTTCGACCATACGTAACTCCTACGATTTTCGTCTTGCCCTTTTTCTTTTTCTATCTCTATCCGTCACTTCCTCTCTCCTCTATCCATTCTCTATCTTTCTTTCCCAGAAGCGGCGTATCTCATCCTTGGCTTTATAGCCGTGTAAATCCTCCGAGCTCCTTTAATACTTTAACGTTGCCAAGTATAAACGTAAAACCGCCTACGGCGAGGCACGTTTCGTTTTGCCTGGTTGCAGTGCTGCCAACCTCCACGGAAACGGACACCGCCGTGGTTCAGGTATAAGGATCTTCCCGGCGTCTCGTCCTACTTTTATTGCATCCTTCCCAAGTATGATCAATTCTTTTTTTTTAATTCCATTCACGGTTGGTACTCCTGCACGATTCCTTTTGGAATCTTTACTTCGTACCCAAGTTACTCCAAGGATATTTGTATTCGTTCGTTACTTCCATCCGTATAATGATCCATACGATAAGAGCTTTTATTATAATAACGGTCTTGGCTCTGACCAAACCCCTATAAAATTTCAGTACCACGCCGGAAGGCGTATCTGCTGTCTAGAGGGTAGGATATCTCTTCATCCCTTATTCTATTGTTCTTCCTGTTCGTTAACGTAAAGAATGCAGTTAGCATAACATATACGACAAGTATACCCAGAGAATATTCACTGACTCATGAAAAGTTACCACGGGACAGGACAGAACGTTATCCTACGATAAGGGATGCACGCGTTCTATTGGCTTATTCGCAAGTATCATATTTTTCTTTCGTCAAAAGGGATGCAATACGTCTATACGTATTATAGCGAAGTAGATCAGTATGAGTAACAATAATAATAATGCCTTTGAGCTGGGTATACGCGATCGCTATGCATATATGCAAAATGTTAAATTGGATCTCACCAACGTTCTCCTTCTTATGTCCCCCCCCCCCCCCCTCCCAACTGAATGTGTTTTCGTATTCATTTTACAGTTATGGCATTCACTTCGCATCGAACATCCATCCACCCCCTGTGTCCTGCTCACCCTCCGACACTCTTCTCATCGGTCTGGGAAGCGCAGCGGTGTTAACGTTTTACGGTTCAACCCTCCAACTAAAATCGAAACCCTATTCCCCCGTCGGCGTTAATTCTCCATGGAATCGATCCCTCTGGTGGCGATGGTGGTTGTGGCGGCGCGGCGCGTCGCGGCGTGCCTGCCATATACGATTTTACTGCAACTGCAACAACCTCTGTCGTTCCGCGTCTGTGCATCCCTGCGAAACGAGGGGTCGATGAAAAATTCAGGATTTCGGGAATTATTGACGAGACCACGCCGCGTCCCTGAGGGGTTGGTCCTCCTTTATATTTCACTTTTTTTTTATTATCCGTATCTAGCTTTACCTCTCCTTTGGTTATTTTTTTTTTTCAAGGGAGAATTCAGTGATGCTACTAATACAGAAATGAATAACGATTTTTTTGTGTATGACAATTTTTAGGAATTTTTTGAAAAAAATATATCGGGCTTTCGATATTCAATCGATTAATGGCGTGGTACGGGATAAAGAGAATTTTTTTTATTACAAAGCATACTGCGTTTCGCTACGAATCTCTGAAGCCGAGGGTGCATGAGAAAAACTGCGTAGAATTTATTGGGGGCTCTCTTTCACGGTGGTTTCAGGTTCCAGCTGTCTTTGTGGGGTGATTTTACGGCCCTTGGGGTAGTTTTTTGAATTTGCTTTAAAAGCTCCTCACCACAATGGTACGGAATACGTCAGAACGTTCTACCGACATGCACCTTGCATATTGTAAGGTCGCACAATTGCCCGACAGTAATTGCATTTTCAGATATCGCTACTTTACGGTCTTTGTGATTGCCTTCGCGCGGTTCTTTGCACTCGTCTCATGAATATTATTGTATGAATAAGAGTCGTGTTCTTTTTTGCTTATTCTCCCATTAAATGTACCATGGAATTCAGGTATCTCTAAGTTACCAAGCCTCGTCTTTTTAAATCACTAAATATTATATGAAAAACAAGTTTTTTACGTCGGTACCAACCATTAATTGCATTACCTACATTTATTTGATTGTGCCTGACAAAAATTAGTCAAAAAAATCGTGTATCCACAACGTGAAGAATTCGTAACAGCACCAGTATTCTAATAGTACCTGCAGACTATCTGTTTACCACTACTCATCGATACGATAAAGAAAAAAAAAGGTTAAAAGAGAAAAAACCAGAAAGTCGTGTAAACGAAGAAAACCTGAACACGAAAGCGTAAGGTTTTCTAAATTACGAATTTCTTCGGTTCATTCGCTCATTCGATTCACTCTCAATCTAGGGAATCTCATTGCCTAAATCCCCAGTGCAAAAAAGCAAGAGAAAAAGAAAAAAAAAGGGTCAGACGCATAAAACGTAAAAGTAAGAGGAACGAAGTTTGGTTTTGGACAAAAAACTTTGGTTTTCCAGTCTCTCGAAAGGCCGCCTGACTGAAGGTGGTAGGTAAGAGTAAAGAAACGCGAGTCTCTACCAACCCCCGTTCGCCTACTCGCCGAGAGGGTTAAAAAGCAATTTTCCGTCTCTGCCAATCTCCCGATTGGTACTGGGAGAGCAAAGCAATTCCAATTCAATCTCTACGATTGAACATCGCATTGGGAAACGAGCCACGTTTGTCTGTTACGTGCGCGCACAAAGCGTCCACGATGATCGGCCTGCGGGACGTGCGTTTGTGCGTGCGAAAAATTTAACGAGCTGCTCGTTGCTCGTAGAAAATCCCAGACCCATAGGACTTGTACCCTCCCCCTTATATTTTGAGGGTTGTGACATCAAAATCTGGGGGTTCACTCAGGCGCACTCAACAATGGATCGCTTAACGGCAGAGACGTGTCAGCTGTCGCCATTCTGATATAGGGTATTTGTATGATTGACAGTTTTACGGGGGGTGGATTGCGGGGAGGGGATGGTATCGCAGATCATCCATCCAGTGCCCTATTACAAAATCAGAGGGTTAATTCTCAAAAATCGTGCAACTGTTCACTGGAGCATTAAGGTTACTTGTAGAACTGTTCGAAATGATTTTTAAAGGATTTATGGATTTAAATTATACAAAAATTACACTGAAACTCACCTCGCAGTTTGAATGACTGATGTTGCTCAGGTTCAGCCTGAAGACTTTGTCCCTGGAAAAAAAATGATTGTTCGTATTTATCATTTTTGTATTTTTTTTGGTTTTTACTTGAAATTTTTATACGAATTTCCGCTTAGCGTTTTCAAGCATAATCGCCTCGTGCTTGCGACTGGAATTTCTATCTGGAAAAAGCTACTGGATTTCCACGGCCTTCATTTCCGCGTCGTTCAAACTTTCATCGTTTCCCGAGTCTTGCTTATACTTTTATTGGAGCTTTCGACTTTCGACTTCCGACTTTTCTGCGAGTGCGATTTGTCCTCGGGAATCATCGGAATCGAGAGGGCGCGGAAGTTCATCCTATTATATTTGTCGGTGTATAACGAGAGGGAAGTATTTTCAAATGAGAAAAAAGTATCATCGCAAAAATATATAAATAATTGATACATACGATACATCGAAAGCTCGATATTATATAAAATTGAAAAAATTCAAATACCAAGCACAGCTGTTACCGAAAGTATGTTTCTTGGACTTTTGTATCAATATTACGTCTTGTTACTGAAATTCTATGGATTCTTACAGTAAGTTTCATTATACTTGTAGCAAGCTTCGGGAAGAGTAAAAAATAAAACAAGAAAAAAGTTTATACTTCTTCAACGTGGATCGTCAGGCAGGAATTGAAACTAACTGATTGTAAATCGAATCCACCCAGTTTTCAAATGTTTCGCAACATTAGCACCGGCGCGCCGCATAACTTTATTCCAATAGCCATTCATCATGATCTTTTCAATAGAAGTGCAGTCGGATGGAATGCGCCGCGAATAAGGGAAGGTTCCATTCACCTCAGGCATAGTACCGTGAAAAAGTAAACACCGCACAGAAAAACAATTCCGACTTCTCGAGAGCCCGTCGCGAACTTTGGTCTGATAGATCCACCCCTACGAGATAGCCCCACCGTAGAACCTACCCCTCGTTCACCAACTTTTTTCCAACCCCCAACGGGCGAGAGTTCCCGCGAGTTTCCTTGGAAAAACATAAAACCAATTTCGAGGAGATAGAAAAAAAAAAGGGTATCAGAAAATCCATCGATATCCATTGCCACCAGATCTTTGTATAACTCCGTATCGATATGGGATAACCGAAGATCGTGAAAATTTTGAAAATTCCAAAATTCATGTAATATTCGTAAAACGAGACTGTCAGGGATCAAGATGTCGAAAGCATGTATTTTTATTAGATTCGTATATTTCGTACGTGCGAAATTTTGTGTTTCTGCCAAAATATTACGTCCGACGCTATTAAGATAAAATCTTGAAAGATGCATCCACTATATCCGAGTTTGCAGTTGCGTCTGACAGACAATCCCTTTCCACATGATGTATTACTCTCGCGTGCATCCACCATCCACCGCATTTCTAGAAGGTACAGTCGCGAGAATCAAGTCTCTGAAAGCTGGAATATGACAATGGCTTGAAGTTGGCGGCAGTGCCGGGAAACTCTTGTATAGGCATTGAAATATATCTACATACCAGTAGCTCAAAACTGCTCGAGCACAGTGTGAAAAACTTCGGAATCGTAATTCGCAGATGCGAATAGTGAATATCTAAAGTAGGTAGCACATTAGATACGAGGAGGTTGCCAAGAAAATGTTACAAAAAGAATTCAAAGATCGAGGACAAAGAACTATTTTGATGGCACATCCAGGTTTGAGATATCAGTCAGCCGGAACATAGAGAATGCGACGGTGCTGCCATCTGAATTTATCGGATATAGACAGGCGTCATTTGATTTAAAAACTGAAAAGAAAAAGAAGCAGGGGTAGATGAGGTGACTGGTTGCATTAAATGACTTTGAAATTGAAATTAGGTCATTTTGAGTAGTTACGCTCGATGGAACTAGATTATATCTTATCTAAAGATAAGATCGGTAGTATTAACTGTAATGGTATGATAACGTAACACGTGTGTGATACGTGGGAACAATTAAGGATCTTCAATTAGTGTGGAGTATAATTGCAAGGGTACCGCGACGACAACGCCTTGCGGATTCTCAAGTAGCAATTAGCGAATATGGCGCGTTTCTAATTAACGAACGAGCTGTCAGTAATAAATGCCGATGACTCACTTTGGATATTAAGACAGAGACGAATGAAAAGCGGTAACAGTCAATTATACAGTATAGTTTGAAAATTAAAGTTTACTCGAACAGTGTATACCATTTTAACAGTGAATCCTTTACATTAATACTATACCTAATCTTGTCACTGCTTTTGTCTTTTTATCTTTTTTCTGTCTCTCACGAACCCATTGAACCATCAATTACATCCAATTTAAGATGACTCTATCAATTTAACGATGTTACCAGAAGTCTTACTGTATCTAGTAACGTTTCGCATTTTAATTACAAAAAACTGTCCTGCGATACACTAACGAATTAAGAAAAGAAAAAAAAACTCAAAATTCTGTAAAAACTTCATCTCCAATTTAATAAGTGAAGGAAAGTTTTTTTGAAAGAAAAAAGTAGGAAATTCGAACGAAATTTTTAAGTTGAAAAGAAAAAAGAGGGAGAAAGCGTAAAAAAGACGAACCAGTCTCGCGAATAAATGTTAAACGACGACAAGCGTTCTTAACGGCCTTGGTATAAATCGTTAAGGTGTGGCGGGCGTAGGGCTTCGACGATTTCGCCCTTTCCGCTTGAGCGACTCCTGATAACGTTGTCTCGAGGGTTGGTAATGCGTATCGGGTGAAATTTTTATCTTTCGCGCCGGAAAGAGGAGTCCCTTTTCAAGGAGAAATGTAATCTAGCGTTGATCCATCCAAAAGAGCCAGTTTCTTCTACAGTATCCCTCAGCATTTTCTGTCTGGCCTGTCCCGCTCTCTTTCTACTTCGTAAGGCTATTCAGAGAGCACCACCTTCTCGTCCCTCCTGGAACCACCCTTATTTTACTCTGTCATACCCCCATCCACCTATCTATATAGTCTCTTTCACTATTACCGAGTCTGTAGCATTTTGTTGGCATTTACCAAATTAAGGAGGGAGAGCTGCACAAAGGCGGCCACGGGGAGTTAGACAGGACGATAGGTACTAGTCTCGGTGGAGGGGGTAGTCTGAGGGGGTTGGTGGACGGAGGGTGGAGAAAATTGAATCAAGAAATAATACTTTGCTAGTAATGATGCCACGTCGTGGTACGTCCCTTGTACAATGCTGTAGAAGCAATGTATCGTACCCTTCTGAGAAAGTCATTCCGTAACGCGAGCAGGGAAGTATAAAATATAAACCACCCCTAACCCTCATTTGTGGATGAAGGGTATAGGTTGGATATATAAAAAAAGTCTAGCATAATGAAACGCCAATCATTTGTTATATAAAGATCGTTTGTGACATTTTATACGCTTTTTTTTACAATTACCCCTCAAACCCCGTCAGTTGACTGATTTCACTATTAAGGGTGCGATCGCTGATTTATTATGAAAGTTTGTACTACTTTTAATAAGGGAGACATTTTTTGCCCGACAGTTCTCTTCAAAAACTTTTCTCGAGAGTTCACTCTGCAATTTGTGGGACGAGCTTCATATTTTAATCAGCAAGGGTTGGTATCACTGTGCATGCTAAGTGGGTCCACTTATAATTTGAGGTTGCTCGGTCGGTTTGCGTCTTAGAGCCTCGGGGGGTTGAAACAATAAAACTTTTATTACTCCGCTGTAAATTCGAACGTTTAGCAAACATTGGCTGTCCTTATTTTGTGTTTCGACTTTTTACTGCTGTCCGTCCCTTATGTATTTTAGTACTTGAGTTAAGGGTGCTCGTAAGTACTGTCAAGTGCTTACCCCCTCGAAAAAGAAACTATTCCCTAAAAGAAGACCTTAAAAAAAGAGTAAACGTGTCAGAGAGTCATACTCGTCACGGAAAAGTCTAAGATTATTAAAATTTTTAAAAAATCCAAAAATTTTATTCACAAAAAATACATAAAAACCGTTAGTAATTTTTTTCTTCAAATTTTACTCACATTGCTCCAACGTACAGAACATCCCTTTTGCTGTCCAGGTACAGTGTCCTGTAGTACAGCATCCCGCAGCTGAATTCTCGTACATGCTCTGTAAACAAATAAGAAAGAGAAATGAGATTAAAGATAAATTTATAGTCACGTGTTATGATTAAATGCGCCCTGTCGTATTTACACACAAAAGTATAGTCGAACCGTGAAATGTAAATATAAATGTGAAAAAAGTGGAAAGAAGTTAAATGCACGAGAACCGGGGGAATAAAAATTGAGTTAGAGAGGTTGGTAATACGGGCTGGAGTATTTTTCAGGAGGAAGTGAGTATTTTCATCTCACTTTCTCTTTCACTCCCTTACGTATTTTCGTCCCTCTTTTAGGCACTTCCTTTCCACCCTTGGCTACACCCCCTACCTTACTCCCTCTCACATCCTTCTCGTGGAACGTTAAATCTGCCCCGGTGTATTCGCAAGGGCGGACTGCAAGGCCCGCAGGGCCAAGAGGGTAGGTTACAGCACCTACACGAGAAAAACCCCCTTCCACCCTTAAGCTCGACACTGATCTGCTTAACATATGAAAGAAAGCCACCCCTTCTAAATATACTCGTTCCACTCTAGACTAACAGAGCGCGAACAATGCTATATTTTATATGGTATCAGGAGGGGATGACGGCGAATGAAAGGGGTTCACGTTTTCGAATCCACCCTTCACTTCATCCCTTTTACTTCGTCTTTACCTTACCCATTCTGCTCCTTTTTACTTGTTAACTTTCTCTCTTGCCAATCCTTTCTTCTTCCTCCTCTACGCCTCTCCTATGTCTCTACGAAATCACTTTAATACCCAACTTATTCAAAATGACGACCTTTGCCCTCTCGCTGAGAAATCATACCCCCGGCCCCCCCACCCCCCACCCTTTAAATCCGCCAAGTGGTTTTCCTTATAAGAAGAATTCAGGCGAGCCAACGGGACGGCATAAAAGTTCAAGGAGGATATTGACTTTTTTCAGGAAACCAGATCTTCTTTCTTTCATCCCCCTCTCAAGCAGTAGCATTTCCAAATTATTGAGATCCTCAGGATCCTCGACAACGAGCACCCCAGTCTGACATCAAACGAGAATGACGAGAAACCTAACCTAAACCTATTCTTTCGTAGCTTTTGTAAAGATATAATACCAACCCTTATAGACAAACAATAGAAATTTCCAGAAGATTTTCATTTTGTAAGTTAAAATTACAAAATTACTGGTACATTATTTTACCCCTGTTAACAATATCCTGATAATTTTCAAAATGAATAATAACCGAGGCCCTTCCGAATGCCTTATTATTAGTTTCCAAATATCTGTTCGGTCGATACCAGGATATTACGACCACAAATATATAAATGCACCCTTAAGTCTCTTTCTAGTGTTTTTCTTCAGCCTTCATGTTTTTCAGCTAACGCTATATCCGTTGAGTCATCGTACGAGCTAACACGCTATCATAGGCAGTTGTTCAAGCACTTTCCACCCTCTCTTTCATCATCCCCAAAACCCTGCTGAAGTCTAGTCTAGTCTAGTCTAGCCGCGTGTTATCAACGAGGCTGGGACGCTTTTATCGACTCAACGAATTTCACTTCATTTCCGGTCGTGGGACCTTCGGTCTGTGACCGCCAAAACTTTCAGGACGCCACCAGATACCCGCTACAGATATAACTTCAGCCGTAAGGGGTTTTACGGTACGTTACCGCAGGTACCAGTTATAGTATGGGTCACCAAATACTTTACAAGGGTAGAAAAAAGCGTTGGCTACTTTACCACCCCACTAGGTAAATAAATGCACTGCGTATAAAATATACCAGGACAATGTTGAGCATGATAAGATAACACTGTAACTACCCTTCGACCGGAAGTCATCCATTTAAATTCGGGTAGTCACCCATTAAGAGACTGAGCTAATGCTAACGCACCCTAATGACTGTTTACTTAATTTAAATAAATAAAACCTTTTCAAAATCTTCAGTTTAAATTATCACAACGATAAGTTTATCCTCTTAATCTTTACCCTTCCTTTAAATTATTCTTTCTCTACTACCCTATAGCTACTATCTTCTAGACTTTTTTTTTTCGTCCAGTTACTCGTGTTCTTGTAATTACACGCAATTGAATATGTATTCTACAATTAGAGACAAGTATATATATTTGCCACAAGCAATACTCGAGTGCAGTAGCACTCACTAATAAATACGTGCATTAACCAAGCGAAAACGTATGTACACGGTGATTGCGAAATAACTGACGTATATATTTATATCAGTGATTATTTTCTATCGCCAAGAAGTTCTGAGAGTATGTGCTCCAATTACTCCTCGTTTTAATTACCCGGCAACACACGTAACGTTAATCAACTACAAACCACCACTGACGCAGTCAACAACTGCGCGGATACGACGTTGCTTTTTTTTTTAAAGTGGCGCCGACACGGATTTTTCTAACGATCCGCTGAATATTTATTTCGTTACTCCTCCTCTGTACGTTGACCTCCATTCCTATAGATTGCCATGGCCCAATTCGCCATTTTCTTATTAGACTTCCCGCATCGTTGCGTCACTCCACACTTTACATCTACGTTCTGCAATTTTATTTTCTTTGTCCTCATCTGACAGGAAAAGATTCAGGGCAATTTTTTTAACGATGATCTCTCGAGAAAATCGAATTTTCTTTTTGCGTAATATGACAGCTTCTTTTACAAAATTCGAGTACTGCAATGACCGATTATTAGGGGATGATGAAAGTCTGATTGATTGAATCCGTATCCATTTCGTATCCAGTTACATTGTATACGTGGTCGAAATTCTCGAGAGATAGCAAGGGTGATGACAGTGACAGTTATTGATGTCATGAGTCACGGTATTGAATGATTTTCTTTTTTTTAATAACAATTTATAACTAAATATGATCATCAGTACCGAATAATGCTATTACGACAAGTATTGTTGATCCCGTTATTATTCAACATAAAGAAAAAAAGTTAATCCACAGACTTAAAGGCGTGATGAGGAAATGATAAGATCAGCAACTCATGCATTTTAATATCTGAAATCATTTACTACCGTGTCATAGGTCACCACCAGGTATAAAGACGATTGGTAAAGCACGTGGCCGAGGAAGCACGTGACCTCTGACCTATATCACAATCTATAATACAGATCGGTATGACATAATGAAAATAATTGTTCTCGCCAGCGAAAGCTGTTTACATTTAACGACCAAGCGTTTAATGCATCTGATTGGCTATCTGCGTCATTTGAATTTTAAAGTTATAAATATTAATCTTATCGGTGCACGATAGAGAAAGCAGATTCTTCGCCAAGAGAACCGAATGGATCGCGAAGTATCTTAAGAAGGAATTTCAATGATTCCACCGATTTACGTTAAATTCATTCACGCTACGCGAAGTGGATGATACTTTTGAAGAAGTGTTTTTTACAGCCACGTTTTTTTGGGGTCGTTTTGGTTGAATGGGAAATCGAAAGGAAAGGCTGGGAATATCGAATGTAAATCAAGAAGGAAAGTAAAGTGAGAGGAGAGGAAAAAAAACAATGGAGGATTACGACTCGGGAACAATGGCATATTAAAATGGGTTCGAGCCGTGGGGTTTGGATTTCTTTTTTTAAATAAATTTTATTCCTCTTATCGAATGGCTTCTCGAAACACCCCATTTCCTCGCGAAACCCTTCTGCTGTCAGGTCCACCCCACGGATTCTATATTTTGATATACAATGTATCGTATATATATATATTAAATAAAAAAGTCTGTCATTCGGCAGGATCTCAATTTACTCGGATTACTATGGTGGTTTAAAAATAAAATAAACTTTTGAAGAACCAGTTTGGAAATGGACTCCAAATAGGAACGCAGAGTTTATAAATGAAATTTTTTAATAACAATTTTCATATTTCGAAAGGGATTTATTTGGCATTACATGATAAGTGGTTCAATAAATTATAAAAGCTCAGCAGTGAACCTCTTAAGGGCGAAGCTTGATTTTTTTTCGTAGGTCAAAATTGAAAGAGGAAAAACCGATGTAATCTTTGAACATTGTATTTGCGCGATAGACTATACAAAATTTTTGGCCACTATCGCAACACGTTCTCTTCATTTCACTTTTAATACTCGGTGCGGCGTTATCTTATCGTAAAAAATATTTGAGGACACGTGCACACGGAATTGATTCGAATCGGTATCATTGATCGTTCACAATTGAATAAATCCCCTCTCGGCGCACGACGCCAGATTAGCCTGTACGATCATTTTTAACATTCGCCTGGCTTCGTTCCAGCCACGCCGGCATATGGCCGTTAAAGATTACAAGGGTTCCGCCTCGGGCCGTGTCCAATTTCCTACGTTATTATTATTTTAATCTTTTAAGCCCCATTGCGTCACTGCACAACCCCATGAAAAAGGTTGGACAAACGTACATGCGTATAGGCGCGCCTTAGCACGTTTGGTTACATATCAGAAGTCTATTGCGATATCCACCCCAAAGAAATCACCCTTAAAACTTTGTACAATTTGGAGAAAAAAATGAATGAAAAATCGGAACTAGGATTTATACAACCCTTAAAAAGTTTATTACTGTCTTTTAGGTTTGGTTGGTTGAGTGTTGGATATACTGTTGACGAAAAGTTGAATTTTGGGGTAAATGCTGTTGAACTCCCAGGCAATGAATTGTACCGACTGTACACGGAAGGTCCGAACGTGAACCGTATTGGCATCGCACCCCTAGAAACGATCCAAAGGGCCTAAGGGAACATCAAGAGTGTTGGACCTAAAACTGCGGTAACCTGGGTAACGATTCACTATCACTTTTCGGTTGGGACGGCCGATAGTCGTGGGAAACTCAGGCTGCGAGTTCCTAATACCTTTTATCTAGTCTCACTATCGTGTAGGAAATTCCTTTCTCGTGAACGGATCACCCTCAATAGAGGTTAGGATATTTCAACAACCCTCGCAAACCGATAGTACCTATATAGAATCTACAGCAGTCTCTTTTCTACAGTCCGAAAGCTTTTATCTGAAATTTCTCGGTTTTTCGTAGAAAATAATTTGACGCTTCGCGTACGTCTGGTAATTCTTGCGAAACGTTTTTACAGTGACTGAAAAATGATGGAGTACAGTTGGAATCTTGAAAATCAGTGAAAAGTATTTTTGCAGTACATTTTTACTCGCTCGGAAAAATTCTATGGCCGACAGCGAGTAGTGTGTTGAATTTTTGAATCTTTTTGTTGAATATTCCGGAACACACTGGGAACCACAACATTTTCCTAGGATATGAATGTAGAAAAGGTTGGAGATCACGGGCTGTGTTTGGCCATGCCTGGATAACACGCAAGTTTCCAACCCGTTTGCGTATGTAACAAACTAACGAACGCGGATGGCTGGTTTCGAAAAAGGGAAAAGCGAGAGAGTGAGATCGGTCCAGGAAGGAAGGAAGGAAGGAAGGAAGGAAGAAAGGAAGAATGAGATGGCATGAAATATGATGTAAAAAAAGAAACAAAAGGGTAGGAAACTGTAGAAGCCATAGACACAGAGAAACAGTGTAGAATGAGATAAACGGAGAAAGATAGATTTAATAGCAATGGACTTGAGAGGGTCAAAGGGCAAGAACTAAAGAGGAAGGAGGTTAAAAGGAGAGATGGTGAAGAGAGAGAATGCATATGCGTGCGCGTTGAGAAAGAGAAAGAGGAAAAAGGAAAGGAGAGAGCAGAGATGAAATGGGGCAAAGCCGCGGCAGGCGCGCGGCGTACCGCCGCGTCACTCCCTTCTCATTAATCAACTCCTCTTGGCTCAACCCTCATTTGAGCAACCCCTCACTCCCATATCATGTAGGTACCTACAACCTACCCTCTCGCATCGAAGGAATTCGATTATTGGATATTTTAATCAAGATAATAGGGACCCACTGCTTTGCGATACGTTAGGGGTAATAGGTAACACCTTTCCCATGAACACCTTTCCATAGGTGTGAAATGATATAGAGAGTGTCGACGACGCCGAGCGACGCCCGATGACATGGACGATACGTCATCAAAGCGTCTCTGCTATATAGCCTTATTGACGACGCCTATTCGTGGTACCGTTTCCTGATTAGTGGCATGACCTGATACGTTAATTTGGTCTTTACAGGATATTCGGGTCGAGAACTTTCTATACAAAATTGTTGTTGTTGTTCAATGGTACAGTAAAAGGATGACTGTGGTAGTTAAGTAAATAGACACCATTTGAATTTTGTCCAAGACTGTAAATTACGTTATTTTTTTCCTCCATTCAGTCTGTCTAGAAAATAGTAAAATATGGGAGATTTCATCGTACTAAGCTCCGTGGACTAGCTTATGACAAAGATGCATTAAAAATTCTCTTCTGCTGGGCCGTAAAAGTAAAAGAAAACAGAGAGAGGGAGAGAGAGAGAGAGAGAGAAAGAGGAGAAAAAAATAGAAAGTCTTCGACGCCCATGCTGGACCGTCGAAAGGATGAATAAAGCCTGAAATAAATTGCGTTATCTTTTCATTCCACGCGTATGGCTTCTACTTCTGGTTGCTGCTACAGTTACTAGTGCTGCTGCCGTCTGGTAACGGCAGAACGAGTAAACGCAGTAGCGACTAATAACGGCAACGGATTGAAGGAAAAAGTTGAATTAATTTTGGGAATTTTCAGGGTTGATTTTTTTCTTACTACAATTATTACTTGGTAGGATGATCTTTTATTTTGGTTTACAAGTATAAAGCCAGAAGCATGGAAATACACGATGGCCGTAAAAGTTAACGAAGTTTATGCATTCATTCATCAAGGTTCGCTGCTGCTTCGAGATCGGTAATCGAGATGGCGCCATTTCCGTATAACAGGAGAGAGAATGAGCACTAGGGGTGGTGTTGGGAGGGATGAGAGATACCTACAGAGCAAAGGGGAGAAAACGTGATAGAAAGGGAGAAAGAGAAAGGTCCGCGATCGGATCAGACTCGCGTTTATCATCGGTAGGGAATCTACTTCGGGGCTGTAATCACCCCCCAACGTTCCTCGCTAATAACGAGTTACAACCCTTCCGCTGTCGGGCGAGGCCGACGTTGAATCAGGGGCTGAGGGTGGACTTCTCTCTCTCTCTCTTTCTCTTTTTTCTCTTTCTACGAGGGGTGGGAGTAATTGCCAACGTAATCACACACGCTGCACAAAACCACCCCTAGTCTACATCGCAACCACGTTCTACGGGAAAGGGTGTGGACGTATGCCTTACCCTGGCGCCTTTAAGAATATCAGATATTACATATACAAGATTCTTCGAGACAAAAGCAACCCTTAAAAATCCCTAGTAGGACATATCATCCCTTGTACACGCGTATATGGATATCATTACAAAGCAGATATCTCTTATAATAAAATCATCTATATAGTGCTTGGGCTTAATTAAATGTCTTAACTGGCTACGACGAGATAAAAGGGACTACCATACATGTTCGCTAACAAATTCCCTAGTGGTATTGTCGGGGGATGTACGTACGTATGTTGGTAATATAGGTAAGCAGATTGCAAGCGCAGAAGGGTAATCAAACATTGGATAATTGTAATCCCCTTATGAGCCGATTCAGGGGTACAAGAGCTGTAGCGTTATAGACTCTAGGACCTCGTGGACCTGGTTAAGGGATGGGTGGGTTGGTAGTACTCGGGGTAGCCGCGGGCGCAGAGACTTGATTGACAGTCCGAGAGGCATGAACAGTCGGCTAATGAAACATCAGTATGCACACACAATACCAACCCGCGGTAGTAACCAGACCGCTATTACACTGGCATGTTTACATGGCACGGGCTGGAGTGTCAGAGTGGCATAAGTCCCTAGGAGAAACCTCAACCCTTACGTTCACCGAACATCCTTTCTGAAACAAGGGTAGAAATCTACGTTCCAGCACGAATAGCGATGATTAGCTGCCGTCTCCTTGACGTTGGTACGGCTAATTTCAGGCACTAACCCCAAGACTGGATTTTCCTATGGGGTTGCTGTGTACCCATATAACCCCCCCCCCCTCCCGCCCCTTTGCCGTCCAATCGCATTGCTTTTCCTGATTTCGATCAAACTTCCTGGCGATAGCTGTTGGTTTGCTTCTCCTAGGGAAGTTTCACGGTGGCTAGGTAGTGTAAGGACTGCCAGAGTAATTTGAGGTTGGTGAATTTCGATGAAGTCGAAATTTCCCTAGACCGGATGTGGAATTGAGTAAAATGGCGCTGTTGGTACCTACTGTCAGTCAGGCAATGGATCGAGGCTGGATATTTTGGTAGAAATTGATTTTGTGGTTGGAATCGTGAATTTCCTACCATGTAAATACAATGATAATGTAATATCGCGCTCAGTTGGTACCCATGCCAAAGGTATATACACATGGTATGTATATATACATATGAAGGTAGCTTCTAATGCGAGAAAAGGGGATTTCTCCCTGCGGGCTGGTTCTCGCGATTGCTTTCTTTTTCGTATTCTCACGCTGGCAATAGAACGCTCGTTGAGTTCGTGAAGTGGTCGCTTCCGGAATTATTATCACCATTATCATATATATTGGTCCATGGCCGCAGTGGCTGCTGGAGCGCTCTAACACATTTGATTTAGCGCTAATAAATAACCATTATTGTACCGAGCTGTGCGCGCATGCCTTCCCTGTATTCCTCCACCTTCTCAGCCAACCCTTCCTGCAGGCCGTAGTACCCAGGGGAGAGAAAATAGAATTGACGACGTAGTTTCCATTATTGCGACCGATAAAGAGATTTCCTCCCACCCTTAGCCACACCAGCGTTTGTAGGACGTTTGCAGATAGGGTTGATTGTTCCGCAGTAATAATAACCATACAGAAGGTAGCCAGATGGCTTAAAAAATTATCATAGTTTCTACTATAAAAAGTGCCTCCCCCCCCCTCCAATCAGGATTTTTCGTGTCCTCGTGTCATTTCTACATCTCTATCGTCCCCAGGGATCTCTCGACCGCGCTGTCCCGAAATGAAATTCCCCATCAGGTCGGACAGCAGGTACTCTCGACCTTGTCAAAACCACGAATAGCTAACCAACCCAGAGCACGTTGCTCCAGGTATAGCGATAGAGAATCGCGTGGTCGCGGTACGAGGACGTGCGGCTTCCAACACATCTGCGGTGCAACCCCAACGGTCGACTGCCGCCACGGACGACCCTGGCCAACTGGTGCGCAATATGTGGCATCTGTCTGCATGCTCTGTGGGGTGTTTGCGGGAAATACAGGCAAGACTTCGCCACGGGAGTCACTTCAGACAGCAGCCCCTAAAACTGATGAAATCATTGAAACATCAAACCCAAACCAACCCAAATTTTCCCACATAATGGTACCTTTAAAACGAAGACGTTTCCATAATATGAATCCGACCAAAATTCTAATCATGGATCCCAAATTTTAGATCACATATCATTTGGTCCATGTTGGAAATAGTGCGGAGGGATCTAACTCCGTCCTGAAACAAGCCAATAACTTTCATAGAGGGGAAAGCCATCGAGATGATTTAAGACAATGCCCGGATTCTCAATGAAACGACGTTGTTTTCATCTTCGTGGCAATATTGTTCAGGAAGACCAGACTCCCTGCTTCTACCATGATCGTGATTAGTGGTTGTCTTCTGTTAGTGGGACTTCTCCCTGGACTAGCGATCGGAGGTCAAGCCCCATCCTGGATAATTCAATCTCGGGCTCCGGTGGTCAAGCCCCATCCATAAGGCACTGGCGTAGCTTCAGCATCACCGTGTTTATCTCTGACGTCCCTTTCTCATGGTGGCTCTCTTGCTGTATCTATACTATGCAGTATTGACACCGGACCTTTACCAGAGTTCAGACTGAGTTATCGATGTCGAATATCGACGTCGAACAACGTCGGCAGCCTGATAGCTCATGTGTGACATCCTATGGAATATTGCGTAGGCCCTTACGGTTTCGGACTACAACGTACTACGTAACATGTCTATGGTCCTCTGTCGACGTACGTAATAGCTGAGCAACGAGATTGTTCTGTACTGCCCCGTGAGAGGTCTCTGCTGCTTGTGACATGCCGGCGAGAATGTTCCCATAACAACTAGAAAGACAAACCCCTATAACAACCACCCCAAAATTTATTGGAGGTTGATAGAGTTTGACGGCAAGAGATCAGTCCTTGGTATGGAAATAGGTCAATTTTACCTGAATTATATTAATTTACGTTTTTCATTCGACTCGTGCGTATTTACGAAAAAAACAAGGAGTCTAAATGACTTATGAAAAATTTCTTGTCTGATATCCGTACGCGTAACGCGAAAAAAGAAATTGGAGAATCGCGGGAATGCGAACTTCGAGGTCGAAGGGCAAATGGCAATCGCAGTAAAGGTTATTCGCGTCGTTACAGATGTATAGAAATGTTTGTGGTACCCTCGCCACTCTTTCGACTTATTTCTTTCCTATTTTTTTTCTTTTTTTTTTCGTAAAAAGCTTCGCGAACCACTATGAAAGTTCTCTCGCAAGAGATTGTATAGAACCGGAAACTGGAGGGGCTTTACAAATAATATATTGCATCGGGAATTGAAATAAAAATCCACCGGTTGCTTTCCGTTTCGTGAAAGACTTACGGAGCTATGGGTAATGGTTTTTCAGGGTGGTTTTCGTGGTTCTCAAAGTCTCTGCATACACACACATCCATCGGTTACAGGCACTTCCGTTTCCGGTACGGTACCGATGCTTCTGTACTTTTACGTGTTGTTGGTTGTATACTATAGATTGAAACGGGACCGACTACTATCACGAGAATTCGGTATGCATTGCCTTTGGCCAGCTTTATTTTCTTAGGAATCTCTCTCGAGCGCGAATCCAATGCATTTTTATGGGATCAGAAGCTCAAATTTATTAGGGTACAGCAGCAGCCGTTCGCAACGCCCGGGCCTCGACGCTCCTCGCCACCCTTCGCCATGACTCGGCGGCCGCTCGTTCGGATTCTTTAATATATTCAAGATATAACCCGAAAGCAAGCGAGAATATCAAAACACATAAATTCACATGCTCACTCTTGAAAATGATGCATGCATAGTTGTTAGCTGAATATCTCACTGGAGATATACATATCTTTTTTATAAAACAATTTTTTTTTATATACCTTGAGTTCAGTATTAACATAAATTTCGCGTGGCTCGTGGGTATTAGAAGAGAAGCAAAAATAATTCTATATCTTTTTGATTTATATTATTAGTCTTGACAAGTTTCCAAATTTTTGTAGAATTGTTTGTTGGCTTTCTTTGTTTCTGACACTGTTTGTTAACTGTCAATTTTGACAATGTCTTTATTAATTTATATTGTATTGCTGGGAAATTGGACTGTGTCCTTTGCAAATTTATCTGTCTATCTTGATCAGTCTTTCATTCCGTCTTTGAACGTGACACGACTAACGAATCGATTCTATTTCTACTCGTACTACTACTACTACTACTGCGGCTACTACTAATTGAGATCGCGTGCCTTTTCTAACAAAGATAATTCTCTCTAACGGAAAATTCGTGGCGCTTTTTCATATCTGAATCTAATGGACACATTCGCGAGTGGACTTAACTCGATGAGAATTAGTTTGTCTTCCGGCGACATTTTATTCCACGTGGTTCTCTGTCTGGCGGTCGTTAACAATAATTGGGAAGTCGTCGACTAATTTATTTGGTTTCATTGGATTCTGAAAACTTTTCCTAGAAAAATCTTTCCTTTCAAGGATAATTTATTTTTACATTAAAAATCATGTATGTAAGTGTCCTTAATGGTACCGAGATAAACTTGAATATTAAAAATAATAAAATTGAATGTAATGGAGGTTGTAGAGGCTGGATGATATTGCTTTTTTTTTCGTTTTCGAAACGGATTTCACATGATGAGGTCTTGCTACTTCTATTAACGGGCAAATTGCGTTGAAAAGGAACCCCTTGAATGGTTGACATGATGGTACCAGGCGAATTCAACCATCTTGGATTCCTCTTCTGACCTTCTCCATTTTCTTTAAATGCCTATTTTCCTGTATACTTTTCCCTTGGAATTTCAGCTCTAAACCGTACGAAATTTTCCACGAAACCGGTTATACGTGACGTCACGAGAAAAGACTTTCGTTATCCCCTTCATTTTTTTTGTCCAAACATCTACGAAAGCACTATGTGTACAAAAAGGCAAGCTGGCACACAAATTGTAACTAATATTCTGGTACTCGTGGGATTTCTGATTCGAAAGCAGGATCACGTAACAATGGCGCCATTATTTTTCTCTGATATTACAAAGCACAAAGCGGAACCACTGCAGAGAGCTAGCAGATATTTACATACAGAGGAGATTCATATGGGATTCGCGAGATTGACAGGCGCATTGAAATTCCTCAAAAAACAATTCCAAAAAAAGCTTTTTCCACAATTATGAAAGTGGACACTTTTTAAACAGCAAAAAGAGGTCTGATTTTACCATCGCCAATTTGTGACGTCAACTGGCAAGGGAATGGACAGCCACAGCCAGTGTTAATCAGAACTTTTAATACCACAGTTAAAAAAATTCTCAAAAATTCCAACAGGAGCCGTGCGAGTCAAGCGGAGTTTTAGAAATACACAATGACGAAGAACGGTCGTACGGTTTAAGGGAATATTTCGTGGGTGGTTACCGATCGAAGCTCTTGACGTGATAAATCGGATAAAATGCGTGGCGCGGTCGGTCGGTATTAATGGGTCAACAAGCAATCTCGTACAACGAGCGGATTTCCTCATTAGCGAGGAAATAGTATTCCGACGTATAGTGGCGCCACCATACTAAATCAGAACACACTGCTCTAGCATACTATGCGTATATACTAACTGGCATCGCGGAAATTCCGTGTCCGTGCTAATACCGTTTAGACGGCACGTTAACCAGACTGTAAAGGTGACGCGAGCGCCATTGCGTCGTGGATAGGGGGGGTGAGGAGGGCTGTAGGTTCCCTCTCGACTTTCGTCCAAATAAATAGTAATTTAACCCCTTATTAAATTCAAATTAACCACCCTTGGCATCGAGGAGTCGCCACGGCAAAAGCCGACTGCCACGTAACCTCCTTTCCGCAATACAATCCATCAACCTTCTGGCAGGTTTACATCGCGCGTTAAGATTCCCTACCGGCATGTCGGCCAATCAGATAAACGTAAACAGGCCCGTGAATATGTATGCCCTTTTGGCTTTTAATACGCTAACCGATATATCAAGATTAAGCTTTATCAGCCGAGGATCATGGTGGGCTCTTCATGTAGTGTACCCCCAAAAAAATTATTCCAAAATCCATCCCCCTTCCCTCCCTATGTACTCGACAGTTTATTGTGTCGGATCAAAATGAATTTTTGTCACTATAATTTTGGGAAATGTTATCGAACACTCCAATCGGTTGTTTAAAACAGGTTGGGGAAGGGGGTTGGATCACGAGCTTGTCGAATCACAAAATAAAGGATATTGGTCCAGGGAGCAATGACGAGTGTTAGGGCTGTAGGATTTATCAGGTGGAGGCTATAAAATTCGCATCTGCCTAAGGTAGAATTCTCTTGGCGATGTCCCTACGTTCTAACGTTTTCCAGCTGAACGTTACAACGTTGCTCTACGTATCCACCAGTGCCACTCCAACTCTGGTCATATACATACGTTAGTACTACCAACGTATCCGAGCCGTACCCTTCTGCAGACCCCATGAGGATACCCCGTGGATGCTCTCCCTACATCCCCCAGCCATCTTTATTCTGGGACGGACAGGTCGAGAGGGTAGGCATCGGACCGTGGTAACTGGCAGCCCTAGAGGGAGCCGTTAAACCTCGTCCCGGGCCACCGTACCATTCACCTTCTGATATACGGCCCGGGTGCTGAACACGTTGTCTGAACGCCCTGCTGATTTTAGCGTAGACTATTGGGTATTTTTTGATATCGTAGTTTGTGATCAAAAAAATTCATAAAAACGTGTCAGGAGTGTAATTAAGAAAAAAAAGGAGGTTAAAAAAGGGTTGCGATTAATTTCTTAGTAGCGGTTATCAAATTAGGACTTTATGACGATCTTAATGCGAAGGGATCAAAGGTTATGCATTTTTTTTTTTGGTGCTAGATTTGTTATCGGCATTAAAGGGGATTTTGCGTACTGGGATTGCGTACTGGGAAACTACGCGTGGGTGAGGTTCAATGAAGAATAAACGGACTGTGGGGGTGAGAGGTCGAATAAGGGATGGGATATTTCTTGTTCTACATGCTGAGATATCACGGTTAACGCCTTATCGGGTGGTGTCGGATGATTGCGCTCATCTTCTTGGCGCAGGAACTTCTGGCCAGAAATCACCCCTTAGTCTTTCCTAGGTCAAACCCTCGCGCTCCCGCGATATATCAAGACAGTTATCACTGGAATGAGATCATTTATTGCATTAAGACGCAACGCGAGGGTCCACGAACGGAAAACTGGGGTTCAACTGGTATTGGAACTTGCAGATAAGAACACGAAGACCGCTTACTTCCTGCCAGCCCACTTTCATACTCTCTCTCTCTCTCCCCCCTCTCTCTCTCTCTCTCTATCTTGTGTATCATTACTTTTCTCCATCTCTCTCGGTCGCTCTTAACTACCCCCCGAGATTTTCTCTTCCGTTTGCAGTCTTAACTCCCCCCACTCCCCCCTTAGTCCACTACTCATTCTGCAACCCCCCTCAGGCAATGCTCTCGAATGCGCCACGCACACTTCCACATTCTTAATTGCCGGTATTTATCAAACGAGTCAAATAAATAAGCTGCTTACATTTCTTTGACGCAGCGCGCTTATTCAAGCTAGGGTGATAAGTATATTGGACACCTTTATTAGAGAGGGAGCTGCAGAGACGAACGTTAAATATACATTTAAATCATAGTATTTATTTCTTGGACTCTTTTTCTTTTTTTTTGTCTTCCTCTGTTTCATCAAATACGATTTTCACTAAGTAGACACCCTACTATACCGACCGAGTTCAGAGTCTAGACACGATCAAGAGTAATTCTCGAACGTTTGAGAGAAACTCTGGTGTAAATTCATACCGAGAGACAGATCGTTAAGTAGAGACCTGCTTAACCTAGACAGACTATTGGTTAGGGGATGCAGAGCTTCCGTAGGGGTGCGTATACGGGGAATATCGACCTTGGTGCTTTAAGCGGTGAATCTGAAAGCTTCATTTCCGATTATGAGCAGAGACGGGATAGCTTGAGAAGGTGAGAGGGAAGATTCTAGGACGTGGTACAAGAGGGGAGTGGAGAACAAAGATGGCTGACTAGAAGAAGCGAAGGACAGAGTATGGCGTTAGCTTCCACAAAGCAACCCCTATACAACAAGCTCACAGAAATCCCAGGTTTTAGGAGGTGTGCGGATTCTGTTCGTGGATTAGTCTTGGTGAGTGGATGTCATTATCCGTGTGTTTAATATACCAGGGAAAAGCAGTAGTGAGAGTTTGCATGTGAACGTAGACGCGTAAGCGCTCATTGTATAGCAAGGAACCACCCCCTCGTACAACCCCTGGAGACCTAAACGAAGCGCAAGGTCCCTCGAAACAGGCGGCCCGTGAACGAACTGCAGGGTGTAAATCTGAAAGTTGGCTAAACTGTCTGCTCACGGACCCGAGTCCGCTTTTACTTCCCTTCCCCCCTCACCAACCCCCGGCCGATAGACGACGCCCCCTCTATTCAAGTAAAGACCCTTCATCCCCCTATTGGGGCGTCGACACGAGCCGAGAAAAACCGAATGACTGCCGAACCAGGGAAAATTGGAAATTTTTATTACCGCCTCGCTTTCCATTTTACAGCGAATCAGTTTTCAAAGGTGGTGGTCGCCTCCCCTTGAACGCACCCTTAATACGATTCTGCGTCGCTTGTCCGTCGATGTTTAAGCGTCTCTCTTCGAAAATTGTCGCCCCCATTTTTTTATCTGTTCTTAACAATATTTTTAGTTCTTTATTTTTCTACTGGGTATTCGATGTAAAAAATTGTTATTTGGTTTGATAAAAAAAATTGTATAGTCATCCACGTTTCTCGTTCGATATGTCCCCTTTAATTTTGCATCCCCCGAGGGTTGAAAATATCAAGTTCTAATGAGCGTCGTTAAACCGTATCGTGGAACCTAAGGGAAGTATATTACTGTCGAGAATGAATGGTACAAAAACATTTGTTGAAATTATAATACAAGTAATTATTTTTCAAAATTCTCTCGCTTACTATATCTTCTTTTAAGCGTAGGGGGTGTGTTAGGTTCCATACGATAAGCGTAGGACAGGTATTCGCCACGAAGCAATCGGAGTGAATTTTGATTTTCAATAAGAGGGAAGATGAGACGTGTTGGGATTTAGCTTCCGCATACAGCTGTACCATGGGGGCCATATTTGAATATGCATGATGCATGGGCATTAAAGCTTGCCGCGCGTCCCCGTATGCAAATAACCAACCCCGCAGGTTCTGTCTGGCCGATATCTGCGCGAGCAGCCACCATAATTGCTAGATTTTTCTCTCCTATGTTTTTTAACGTTTCACCTCTATCTGTCCACCGGGGTTAAAGTCGAGAGTAAACCACAGCATCCGCCGGATCAAATTTTTATACATAAAACCAAAGTTACAGAGGGGGGCCCCCCTTATCCTTAAGGCCAACGACAGTTCGCACTTTGAGAAACTTGAAATGCCCATGGAAAACTCGTTTAGAGTTCAATGAAAACATTCAATGAATTTCACTCGCTATCAGAAGCCGCCCCCTTTCCCATCCACCCACCCCCCCTCTTTTAGAAAGTTTATCGCCTTTGATCCTACCCCCCTTCAAGTAGACTTTAACCATCGGAAGGACTCTGTGCCGGATCCTGGAGTGTCATCATCCCGTGGGAGTGGAGTGGGAAGACGATTGAAATACTGTGAATTGAAAAGTCCTGTAATTGGTCTGCGAAGAATAAATTGATTTGCGGCGTAAGAAAGTGATGAATGCGGTAGGAAAGATATCAAAGGAATATGGAAAAAGAAGAATTTTTTTTGAGACTACTTGTAGGAACGATCTTACGATTATTTCTATAGGCACAATTGCCGGGGGATAATATATTCGTGGAATCAATCGCGAGGGTGTATAAAGATATTTTTGAAATGGTCGATAAATAAGTAACGAGTCTTATCATTAATATTTGCCAATCGAATTTCTGGAAATTCACAAATTTATTGATATTTCTGGGGGGATTGTCTTCGTTAGGGGTTGCTAAACCTGATGGGGATTGGTAGTGGCGTGCAATTTGAGACGCGATAAACGATAAACCGCAATCAAGCGTGGTTGTAAATAATAGCGTAATAGGGGCAGGTAATACTACCTTCATCCCTTAAGCCTGTTTCTCCAAGCTTTCGATAGATGGATTGGTGCACCCTTAGACTTCGCAATTTAAAGTTAATTTCGGCAAAAGCAAATAATTGGTTTCGAGAAAGCGGCTACGGCGCTCAAGGAACCAACTTCAATTGTTCTCTATCACGCTAGGCTTCGATACGCAAGGTACCTAACCCAATGTACCCGGTGATTCTCAAAGTCCGAGTTTTAAACGTTGTGGACGCCAATTTGAGACACCCCCTACACCCTTTACACACCCCACTCACGTTTCCGCTCAATTATCTTATTATCGCGATAATTGAACGGAAAATACGGCTCGACGAGGTATGCTTCCTGGAATTAGGCGTCGGGACGCCCGTCGGTACATGGAAACGAGTAATGGATACGGTCCGTTACCGGTCCAACATACTATATACTGAGCTTTTATATGTATATACAAACATTTCATACTTCCACGGTCTTTAACAACCCCTAACCTTCCTAACCAGTCTAGTTATTAATGACTACCTTCGCGAAAGATAGTTTACCTGTCTCTAAGGGATGAAAAGAAATTGAACTTAGTATCCTCAGAATTTTATTTACTGGAAAAAAAAATTGAATTCACTTAAAAACCATATTAGATATTTTAATTAAAGAATCTAATAAAAAATGATAATTTGAAAAAGGGTTTTGATAACTACTAATTATTTTGATATGTAATCTCAATTTATGATAACACGATGATACGCCCGTCGCTAAGGGATGAAAAATAATCAGTAGCAAGTGACACGCGTTCACAACTAGCTGGAATACCTTTGACGAGTTTCCACGAAATTCCTATCTGCGATTAAACCTTTCATAATCTAATGGAAACGAAGGGTAGAGAATGGGCGAGTTTTCAAACCGTCGTCTACCCGGTACCTGTTTCTCTTTTTTGATGGCGGATATCAGAAAGCAAGGCGTGCATTATACATAATTATCCCGGTGTAGGCAGACACGGAGTCTGGCAGTCGGTGTAAAAACGGCAGCCAGAACACGCCAGCACGTCGAGCATGTCGCGCCAGTGAAAAGCGCCACAAGTTTTGTCACTGTATTGAAATGGGTATTCGTATACGTAGACGGAAAACTACCACGGTACATCGTAGAGTACAGCACATGTCGCCGAGAGTAACACGACAGTTGCGTGTAACGATTATGCGTGTGTAAAATTAAAGTCACATATGTATCAAAGATTAATTTTTTTTTCATCCCTTATTCTCTTCAACCCCATTACGATTATCAGCCGTTACAATAGCCATAAAAATGGCGCCAGTTTAACTTAATCGATAGACACTTCACAATGAGCAACCCCTAAAGAATCGACAAAAAATTTGTATATAAAATTTAAGTGACGTATGAACAAAATTTTTTTTCAACCCCAATACGATTACCAACCCTTAAACGGCTAGAGGAGTGACTGGCGCCTGTTTCAATTAATCGACAGACCATTTCATAATCAGTAACCCTGAAGAATGTCTTCTTCCAGGATATTCCGTTCGTTTTATGGGCACCGGATGAGACTCTCGATATAAAGGGGATGGTTAGGGGGGAAGGTGTCTTTTGTCTCTCCCACAGGAAGAATGGCCGCCTCCTAGCTTCTTCTACCTCTTATACTATCTCACCCCCTCCGAGCTCTCCACTGGAAGACGATCAATATTTAATAAAACATAACCTCGAGAGGCATTCCAAAAACAAGAACGGGCAATGGCGTCTGGAAAAGGTGGAGAGGGTGGGGGTGGGGGGACGTGAGGGGGGGGGGGGTTAGTGGTGATGGTAGTAGGTACAAAGCGAATGGCGACGCCACGCACCCAGCCCCATACCGAAACCAGTAGAAGATATGAGTAATAGGGGGTGATTTAGTATTAGGATTTATTAGGGGCACTTACCCTCGCGGGTAGCGGCAGTGCCACGAAACGTAGGGCCAGGGTAAGACCTCATGATTTCTCCTGGGGGCTCATACATACGGCCTAGACTAATGCACCTGCTATCTTTAGACCTACAACGTGCCAGTACCGCCTCCATTTCTTTTTCATCCCTCTCTTTCTATTTTTACCCTCTCGTCCTCCAACCACTCACAGGGATATATGTATATTTATACATTTATTTGACACCCGGTATATAGTACCTGCTCGGTCCGCGAGACACGTATATCTATATGCCTTGGATTTTACTCTACGTATAGTAGATACGGTACACCGTACCCCCTACGGACAAGAAGGGTGGGACGAAAATTACGACTTGAAACTTCAACCCTGCTAAATAGCTATACCTATATGTATATATATTACATGGGAAAGAACCCCTTGGTGTTTTCGCATCGGATGCGACAAATGATTCTGGAGTATTTACCCCATATGTATATGGTACCCCCTATATCTTATACGTTGAGTATGTTAACAGGGGTGTATGGTAGAATATGGTATACGCTTCTCTTATGTTACTCGAGTTTATAGCAAGAAGTTTTCTAAGGAAGAGCTGTTCTTTGGGACTGGTTTTTTTTTTGATTTGTCTAAAACAGAAAGGGGGTGGGAAATATGAAAAATTATTGTTGCCCCCTAACACGAGATGTAAACGCGGATAGGAGATAACGGGCCTCGTTAGCATTACGGAATATTATCGTAAACAGGTATGTTTACACAGGCCACGCTCGAAAGTGATACGTGACACGCATGCCAGAAAGGGTAGGCAATGGCTGCTACTCCTGCTGCTGTCTCTATGGGACACTTCAATGGATTTAAATTTCCATTATGCCTATGAAAATAATGTGATAACGAAATTGTAACGCGAGATGATCATCCATACACGTGGTGCTACATGCACTTGAAATTACTCGGTGTTATAATGATCAGTTATGTCGATTAAGAGCTTTTTTTAGTATAGAGTGTGATTGTGATAGGATTAAAAAAATATATATAACTGGATGGGTAAAAACATTGAAAGATATTATAATTGTTCTTTTTTTTAAAGAAAAATCTACTTGAAAGCTCTTGGCTTTTGGTGAATGGATTGGTGTAAAAAATAAATAAAAATAATTTCGCTTTCGTTGGAAGCCGTGGTAAGGGTAGAATCGTGGTAGGAGGGAAGAGGGAAAAAAGAAAAGGCATGCTGAGAGAAACGAGTAATGACGCATTAATTTTAATTAAAAAGAAACGACCCGCTAATTTACTGTAGTACCTTGGCGAAATGTGGCTAGTTTACGATCCGGTTGTAGCTTTGAGTTTATCAGTGCACGGGGGTCGCACGCTACCGACACCCTTTCGCGAAGGTCGCTTTGGCGAACGTAATCCTGTCCTTTTTTTATCGGTATCAACTACCCTTAGTTAGTGGGAATTCTGATGTGAATGATTTTTAGATGGGTTACGAAATTAGTGCATTTTCGATTATGTAGTGTTTTAGTTTTTTGGGACGGTACGATATTTTGCATCAGTATGAAACAATAAGGGGGTAGGAAAATAGTACAGGTAAAACAGCCCCCTGATAATCGTAGCGCGTTAAAGGCTCTCCTAAATCTCGACGAGGATCGAAGGGTGAAGTAGTGAGGGTAGCAGGTGTGTTTGCACACTTCCCAGACGGAGAATCCGAGCTCGCCGTGAGGGTTGAGATTTCAGGATAACCACCCCTAGATCGGAAGATTTCAGAATCCGCTATAGACGATTTATCTTAACTCCCTGGTGAGAAGCTGTTTTAGCGAAATAGTAGATACCGAGTTTGAATAGTAATATCTTAAAAATCACTATACCAAACTTTTATATATAAAAAAACGGGTTTTGATGCAATTTAAAAAATTGTGAAATTCTCAAAAATAAATCCATATTCATTTTGACAAATTTAACTTTTCTGGCTATTCTTTTCTGATCTACTAGCTTCCGTTAATCTCGATCCTGTTTTCAGCGGCTCTTAATATTGTTTATCCACGGTATACATAGAGATAAGATACTACCCTTAAGTAATTCGTAGAGTGTCGCACGAGGAAGCTTTTCCGGGGGACACAATTATCGTTCGTGCTTGGGGTGACGGTGCTGAACGCCGAACGGTGAGAGGGATGAACACGTATAATATTTCTGGGAAATATTGAACGTTTAAATCGCGCAACCCCTGGCATCGGCACGCACTCCCCATTGGCTGGTACCCCCTTGGCAAACAGAGCGTGGCATCGGAACAACACGCACCTCGCTACGCAACAAACAACCTCGAAAGCACGCATCGCTCGCTGAAAAGCTTGCTCGAGTGTACATCGGATCCACCCTTCGAAGTAAGCTTCTCCCTTTCCTTCAACCGTTTCCACTTTTCCTCATATTCGATATCATCCCTTGCAGGAGAAAGTGAGATGGCAAATCTACGACCTTTTCACGTAAAAAAGAAAAAAAAAAGCTCTGAGCTTGCACGATGGAGTTCGCGTCACGTACAGATCAGAAATATCGTCAGGAAAAGCCTCTCGACTTCACTTCGGTATTACGTTGAGTTGGCTACCGTGTCGCGATTTTACAAAAGGGGTGTGGATTCTATAGTTAGCCATAATATTGTAACGCGTAGGGGATGTTTTCACATTAACGAGCACACGAATTCCTTTATTTTTTTTTCTCTCCTTCAGCGATACTACAGGCATTATGTCGCTAAACTTCGCTGACAGGGGGTTGAAGTATGGTCGTGTTTGCACTACGTCACCCTTATCTCAACCACGGCCGTCGTAATTGTGCCCTAATTTTCAGGAACCGGAACAAAGCGGTGGACACCCTGCGACCGTATATCCGGCGCCCGACGTGGTCCGCGTGGATCATTAGTGAGGGTTGAAAATAAAAAAAAAAGAAAGAAAGAAGGGACCCGACGCTTTACAGACAGGGTTGTAGGGGTGGACGGCGGTCCAACCCTATGATGAAAGCCATCCTGACGTCGCGAGAAAACTTTTGACAAGGATACGTATAGGTCTGGATTTGGCCAATCCCGTTGCCGTAAAGTGGGGTTAGCGAAAAGGGGGCTGATCGATCGTCACCCCACTAAACCCCCTTTTTTTTCAAATTGAAGATCCACCAACTATCCACGCAATTCGGCCAAACTACTTTTACATTCACTCTGTGGAAGTTCACTATGCTAAGCGTGGGACCTTATCGCAAAGCTAACACGCGAGGGATATCCTTACTCCCCCTTCCCCCTCGCCCTTCTCCCTCGCCCTTCACCCTCTTTCCTATCACATTGTAAACTTTATCTATATTTTCAATACGATACCACGAAGCGTAACAGAATGAAGCACAGAAAACGAAGCGTACAAAGCGAAACACAAAAAAATCACTAAACCAAGCAGACAGACAGGTATACAATAAAAGCAAAAATATCGTCATTACAGGTAAACGCAATACGCCAGTATGATAACCTTCTTAAATTTCATCATTAAATATCAGTTTGATATTAATCTCCAATGAATCGTATAATTATGCTCAATTTACAAATCTAGCGCGAAACATAGAATTTGCATGATGGTTCACCAGTGATCATTAAATTTCAGGCATTTTCATTTGCCTCGTTGGATGCACTGTGCAAACGGGAAATATCCAAAATGAAATATCAGCACCAACAAATTATGACGATATCAAGAGAATTTATGATAGCACTTTTGGCTCCGACGACCGTCACCACCACCCACCCACCACCCCTGTCATGGCTAATGCCTCCTTCAACCCCATTAGCATAAATCTTTGAATACAGATCGCCGGTCTATGGGCCAGCGTTAAAAGTGTCTTTATGTAACGTTTAATTAAACGTTACATAAATCACAAGGACCCAGCGGGTCGGCCGCCCTGGAACAAATTAATAAGATTAATCGGTTGACAGTCGGGAAACACTTTTCGCGACGTGCCCGCGACGAGTTACGAAAGAGCGCGCGTGGGCACGTCGCCGGGACGCCGGGCGTCGTTTCGCTCTGTCGAAAGAAAATTAATTTTTACCTCGTCCAGCCGTGTCTTAAAAACATGTTTTTATTGGGTATCCACCTCGATGCTTACGATCTACGTAATTGGTCATCAAGCCCCGGTCGCCATTTTGTTAAAACTTTTCATTCTTCACATAAAGCCCCATCTCTTTCCTTTGTCTTACACGGAATATATACGTCTCCCGTGATCTAGCATTCTGGCACGAAGCGGGCGTACTTACTCCGTCAAAAGCGTCACGACGCCTTGCATTAACGTCGATGCATAAGAAGCGACGGATACGTCGGAAATCTACGTTTTAATAATTCAGGCAGACGTCAGGGTAATACCTGCGTGACGTCACTTCAAGATCGATTCAATGAAACATGCAGTACTATTGGGAATGACGTTCACGAGGACTTATGGTCGGACACGTTCATTGCACGCGAATGCTACACCAGACCGGAAGTGGTTAAAGACACTTGACGATACTACAGTCTACACGTTATACCTTGAATCAGTACCAATAATTACATAGCAATTAAAAAACATAACGAAGGTTATGCAATTGATCGAAATCAAGGACAAAGGAAGATAATTAACCTGTAACTAGGATATTTTTGATGAAACAATGTTTAGAAAAAAAATGGTATTGGGGAAAAAGAAAGGGCCGTCTGTTTTAACACGTCCAGGTGCTATTGTGGATGCAATTTTAACGTAGCGCGTGTCATACGTGAAAATCGTGTTTGCGAAGAACAATGAAGCTTGGATTACAATGCTGGGCAAATAGATTGTTCGGGAGTGTATCGGATTCACCGGTATTGCATTGTCACGCGAAGCTAAAAGGTACCGGGAAACTGTAAAAATATGTGAGGGTTTGGGTTTGTAGTACATAGAGCGAGAAGAAAGAGTAAGAGGGGCGAATGAAAAAGGGAAAGAGAAAAAGAAGAATAAACTGACATTTCTGGTTCAATACGCTTTTCCATGGTATCCAGTAATATTCCAATGCATACTCTATGTATCTGTATAAATATAAGTTGTGTGTATATATAGTATATATATATCGATGCACTGTGTTACAATCTGGTTTCTTTTATCCTTCTCTTTGTCTCTGCGATTTTTTTTCTTTTTTCCCTCCCTTTTTCTTTCTATATCGACATGCCACGTTCCTACCGTGTATTTTTCTACCTATTCCGCACTTGCATACGTCGTACCTAACTGTTACTTACGAAGCCAGTTGACTCCTCCATTTTTTTTCATTGGCTCAGCTTTTTTTTTCGTAGTTTCTAATGTTTCTTGAAAGTACGATTTTTTGAAAAAAATGTTGAAATCTCGTGTTTTTTTATCTCCTTTCAGTGGACCAGTAAGAACTTTTTACCGAGTGACTACTAGCACAAAAATTTTCAATTGTCAAAAGTTTCAAAAATTTTATTAGGGTTCGGTATGTTTGACAAGGTCCGCCGCCATTAGGACGATACACGAGTCACGTGATACAGAATTTTATGAAACGTTTAAAGTAACGTTAATGGCCGCCATGACCGACGCCGCAAAAGGCAAAGGCAGACTAGCATTTCAAAATTAATAAAATATTCACGTGCTCCTGAAAATCCGGGCGTCCAAGAGCGTGCCATTCATTCGAGAAAGAAAAAGGAAAAACCCCCCAAAAACTGGATCTCAGTCCAATTCACAGAGCAGCCCATTTCACGTGGGAATATCAGAAAACTATAGAGTGCCAAGTACCTATCTCACCTGGCAACCTATTTACCTGCCCTTAAAAGAGATAACCTAACCTGACCTACCCCTGCACTCTATTACGTCACACATTTAACGCGTTCAACACATTTCACAGTAGAGTCCAACAGCGTGAACCCTGTCATCGCAAGGGTATAATGGGGTATAACAACAAATTTAGGACACCCCTATTTATTACAGTGGTACGACCGGTAGCAAGGGGTGGAAAACTTAAGTGACGTAAATCTAATAAATTAACGCCGTGAATTATAATGACGATTACTATTTATGGGTGATAAAAGTAAAAGTATCCCCTATTACTACGGTACGGTCAAGCGCGACCTCCTGACCCCGTAGTGCAAGCTCCGTCCAAAAGCACACGGCAATGCGCCGAACTACAGTTTAACCATCAGCACACGCTCGGAAGTAAAATATATTGGTGAATTTATGGCCACTAAACGAAAACCCCTTGGCGTCTATAAACTATAGAAAATCGTTAATTGTCCGCGCAAGCCCCGACGTTAATTTAGTTTGATGCATGAACCAATTTATCGGGTGGAACGATGTGGATTTTTATGGTGGCTATTCGGTACGCCGCGATACCTACCTACGTACCTACCTACCTACCTGCCCACCCCTGCGTTACATTCGTTCGGCAGGGGGTGGCTTGTCGATGTGTTAATGGCGGCATATCTATTTCGTGAGTACCCAGATACAAAGGGAAAGGATCGTGTAAATACAAATAGGTAGATACGTACAGTCGTAAAACAGTGACTGCCGAAACTGTTGGTCAGCTAACTAGACATTGTAGACACACCGAAAAAGCTTGAATTTACCATCCCCGTACACGAGGGAGCAATTTTTTGGTTTGCTCAGTGCCGCCAACCTACCCTTTCGACGATCCGATAATCCAACAGAGACGTTATCAGTCGTATTGGACCAACGACTAAGTACGACAAAAAAATGTATAAGAAAAACAAATATCAGAAAACTTATTAAGAAGACCTCAAAATTTTTTATCCATTAAACGAAAACAATTTTTTTGGATTAATTTTTCTCTCGGTACAATCAAAAGTACGCGTTGAATGACTGTGCGTTAGGGGTAGCCCGTATACCCTGTGGCAAAAAGTCATCGATACGATCTTTCCTAGATTATGGTAATTGAGCATGCACCAGGGGGGTAACGGGGGGTTGTACTCCAGTCGGAAGCACGTAGAACCCTCCGTACCTTTTCAACCCTCGCCAGTGACTTCCCGTTGCGCGCGTGCATCAGCGAAATACTTAATGCGTAAATAATTGTACCTATTACGGATTCATGGTCGCGGAGTCAGTGTATGTTTTCCACTTTATCGGTCGGTGTTACGCGATCCTATCGAATCCGATATAATACGCTTAAATGGGAAAATAATGGCCGCGCCATTCCACCCATCGTCGAAACCGACGTATTGAAAAACATGTGTTGGTATCACGTACGTATCAACCCCCTTCTCCTCCCCTCTTCTTTCCCATACACCCTACGTAGTTTACACGGTCTATACTGATGCAGGCTGTTTTCTTATTCACCCCCTTCTAGCCTCACATCCCTTACAGTTATTGATATAACGTACACAACCCTCTTCCTGGTAACGTAATCACCTATACCCCATTACGAATATTATTTACTGGTCTGGTTCTGTACGGTTGATTACTACTACTACTGAACTAGTATGAAAAAAAGTAGCTACTCAAATTATGTTGGTCAATGGTATACTAAAAAAAATTTTATAACTACGCACTGATCTTTATCTAAAATTAGTACGTTATATATTAGTGTGTGTGTATATATATAGTATTGACAGACAAAAGTGCAGTGGGCAGTATGCATTTCCTTTGTATACACAGGATAAGTGCATAGGGTAAACCCTTCTGAAAATACAGTTCACGGAAATACGTCAACCGGCGAACAGTTAGCATTGTGGCTTCCGTCGCGTTGGAAGTCCCAATGGATGCATGATTAAAAAAAAAGTGCATACTAATTCCTGGTACGAAAGGTTTTCTGGAAAAGATCCTGTGGCCGAGAAAAGTTCCTGGAGAATAAGCTCGCGTGTAATTGTCTATGCGTTCCTGTACCTTTGTTCCTGGTACGTGATTTCTTACTGCTATTATTTCTTTTTTTTCTTCTTTTTCTTGCAGTCTTGGTGCACGCACGCGCACTTGTACGGAATGCACAAAGTACTCGATTCGAATGCGCGGTTTTACCCTCCAGGACGGCGACGAACGTTCGGCATGCGGTTGGCTGGATGAGCGTGCGTGCGTGCATGTGTACCAACTATGTGGCGAACCTGACCCCGGAAACGGAAACGGAGGATGAAACTATACGGGAGCGCCATGTGTCGTGCGTTTCTGGATGCATTTGTGCGCAGTATGTGAGCATGCGAGGATGTCCGTACCGTTTATTGTACTACTGTACTTGTTTCTGTGGCAGTACGTCAGTCGGGATGACTGTCTGACAGTCTAGGGGGTTTTGTCACTGTGTCACGTTGAGTAGGGAGGTTGGGAGCAGTAGGCCGGAAAATATTTTTGAACGGGGGTTGACAATTTTTTTACAATGAAATTCATAAGAATTTACGATTCAAAATTGTTGAGCTTTCGTTCAAGACGCTTTTAATTTTTTGTGCTTTTTTTACCTCATTTGTCAGTATTTTTTCGGTTGGTAGTTACGTTTAATGCGCGGCATTGCAGTTTTTGCCACTTGGAATTAAAAGCTCCTGGTGGTGAATTTATTTCTTTATTAGTGCAATTTTGTGGAAAAGCTTGTTTCAAGGGATGATAGATCGACCTTGGAAAGCTTTGACCTTATGGCTCTGAGGGGTGGACGTTTAAATTTTGTTTCGAATTTTACTCTTCTTCTCTTTATGCTTTCTTTCGCTGGTATCTAATTAGCACAGCTTTGGTAGACGAGTTTGTTAACGCAGCTCGCGAAGCTTTCTCTACGCTTTTTAAAGAACCTTTTCAATTTTCTGTGTTGGCACTGCGCTTTTATTTTCTAGGGTAATCCGTATGAAATTAACAGTGTATTCTTTTATGAAAATTCAGGAACGCTGAATTATATATGAAAAATTCTACACGGCGTCCGTTCGGAGGACTTACTTTGAGACTGAAGGTCTTCCAATGCGCAAATTATATTAGGGACGGAGTATTGCATTGTTTGCAAATCCAATCTGCGCACGTCCAGCCTGTACAAGTAGTGGACCCAACAATTTCCCCAAGGGTGGATCTCTATTTCCTAGGAAGCTTTTTTTTTCACCACGCAGCATCCATCGGATACATAGCTCCTCTCACACGTGCACTTTATTGTGCAGTATCTCAAAAGGTGCTTCCCAGTACCAGAGACTATATATATCAGAATAAATAGAGCGTGGACATTTTCCGCGCATCAGAATACACACCTAGCTACGGGCAAAAATAACAGTTTAACAGAAAAGGCATGAAAAAACGTCATCAAACCGCGTTATCGATTAAAGGAATAAAATACAGTTTCGTTCCAAGTGACTCTTCTCTCGCAACGATAAAATGCAAAGATACAAAATTCTGTAAAATTAACGTCCCGTGAAAACCCGCCGTAAAAAAGTTACACGTATGCGCTTACTCGTTCCCTAATTTCGGTTAGGTTTCTAAAAAAAAATATTAATCGCGTGTCCACAATGGACCTCTAATTTCCGGCCGTGACAATTATTCAAATGGTCAGCGTCCCCATGAAAGCGACGTAACGCGAAACATTAAACGTGGTTTAACTCAATTAAAAAAAATACAGTTATATAAAATAAAAACTTGGTCAACCGTTAAGTACGTCTCCGTAAGCGTACGTTAAAATGGAATCACGTTCCACAAGAATGAAAACCGTAAAGTCGAAAGCAAAGCAAACCCCAAAACCAATCGATAGTCAAATTGATAGTCAAGGTGCGTTCGAGGGATTCGAAAGGAAAAAAAAAAATAAAATAGTCATAACGATTTATCGTTACTTGTACGTAGCCAAGTTTTATTGAGACTCAGCCCTGTTACGTTTTATCCCACACTGACGATACTACGGTATATCTATAGGTGTCCGCAGGTGGCGGAAAATACGATACTAATAAAAGTAATGGAAGCGATACCATCATCCTGGGTTCACTTTGCCTCTTGGCAACCCCAGCCTTCCCTGATGCTTGGCATATGAAACTAACCCAGATAACATGACACGATATCTCGCCAAGCAACGAGGGGCGTGTCTGCGAAGGAGTAGAGCTTGCGAAGCGGAAGACAGGGTTCAAAGATCGGGCGAAAGGGTTGAAAAAAAAATCTAAAAAAGATTTCGAGATATCAATCTCAAAATATATATATGACACGTGACCCTAATATTTCTTATAACCCAATCTCGACGTTACAAATACTTGATATCGACTATCCAAAAATAAGGTAATATTCGTCAATGCATATAATCCTAGAGTACTATCACATTTAGACTGTATCTTTTTTGATAATTCAATCGAGTCGCTATAAATAGCCTATCTGCTATCAGTATGATTTTATTCAGGTTCAACCAGGTTATCATAAATAGACACGTTACAGGATATCTATATGATCCATCAAATATTGTAATCCTTACGTAATAAAACCTCCGCACTGATCTGGTACAACCTAAACTATTTTCTAACCCAAATTAGATTGTAACCAAAAAATTGGGTACTTCAATATTCTATGTTATCCTTTGGAAACTTTCAATATATAGTATGTTAGGTTTTTATAGATATTTCGATAGCGAGGTACAATTATACCATGCCCAAGGTACCGTTTATATATATATATCTACCATATATATAGACATATATTCATGCATATATCAAGCATTGTGCATAACTGCCCTCACCTCAGTTATCTTAATTACATCTGTAATGCATACCGCAAAGCCGACTCTGGGGTAGTGTATGGGTATCCCTTGCAGTATGTAACTACATTTGAACCGACCCTATGGATATGTACAGCCAGTCACGCATATACAACCCAACAACCTATCTTACCTTTAGACAACTGGAGCACTGTTCTAATATGAGCAGGAAGTCCAAACCGCGTTGTATATGGTTGTTGTATTTACCTTATGTGAGAACATAATCCGTAGTTTGCTTCAATAACCTCAATTCAGCATGACTATTATGGTATATATATAGATACTATATATAAACCCTATACATAGGTATATACCAAAGCTATATACTCTGATCTTTGACTTACGTTTTGGCTATCGACCTATATACGTTGCCATTAGGCAGAAACAACATTTTGCCCGAGTCAGTAGAGTTGTAAATGATACATAACGGTATTTGAGTTGCGCAAATGTATAGTAAGGGAACAGGAATTATGGGTAGTGGATACAAAATGGAGTAAGCACTGCGTAATATTTGTTTTTTTCAAAATGCATTCAGACTCGAGATTCTTATATGGCTAGACGATATCGATCGGATTACGGTTTTAGGTTTTACTGTATTGTCTGGATGATTTCATGGTGGGAGGAGTGGGGGAAGTTTATCGTCGAGACGTGATACGAAATATTTTTTTTGTTCTGCACTCGATAATATACCTAACCCATTTGACGGAGACTCGTTGGGTTTTACGAGTGGTTTGGGTTTTTGTACAGAATTATTGAGACTCGGTTTTTTTGGTTTTGTGATTTTTTTGCGTGAAACTGGCTTGTCAATCTTCGTATTCTTGTTCGGGGTTCTTCTCCCCTTCGGTCTTATTCGCGCGTTCTTGGAAACAGGATGAACTCGAAATTTTAGATGGTAAAAAAGGATTTTATGCTCTGTTAAATTTCGGGGTTGATACCGACATTCCTGGTACTCACTCCGCCATCTGTATCTATGCGCCAAGTAAATCCGTACAGTACTTTGGCAGTGATCGATCATACGGAAATGTACGACACGTCACATTCCCGTGGAGGATTGCGAATTTACCTGAAACAGAAAAAAAAAGAACAATTATTGTCAACTCGACATTTTGGTAGAGCAACGAGTATCACGCGCTGTCAGAATCAAGATAGGGGAATTATTTTGTTCGATATCCTTATTAATTTATTATCTATAATCACGTACACTGTAGACAGCATAAAAGAGATGCTAAGGGTTTCTTTTCGAGATACGATAACAAGGGGTCACTCGTAATAATACACAATTCATAATCGGTCCTAATTGTCATTCGGCGGTGTGTCCAGTCTGCTAATTATTGTAGGAAGTATGGCGTGTCCCTTAAGGAGAATCAACTTCACCCTCCTCCCTTATCGGTATCGTGCGAGTGCCACCCTATATTTAACGAATGATTAATTATTTATAGAACGCCCCACTAACGCAATGGATATGGGCGTCCCGATGGTAGATAGCGTCGCGTCCTCTGTAATTTCTTTGTTTCCAAATGTATCCGCCAACCCCTACCGCCCAAACTGTTCCCAACTGTGAACGAAGTTTCGTCGCGTAATGGACTGGCGTCACGAGTATTTCTATCTTTTTTTTTTCGTCGCTCAGTCACACAATGTAAAGTAAACAGATTCATTTCGACGTCAATACTTATTATACCGAGATGACCGATTCAGCTGGGATACCATCGGAAAATTGGCCAGTTTCGACCGGATGTTTTTGCACGGTTACACCCATATCCCACATCCGTTCACTATTTCCGAGAACAATTTCAAAAACAGCCTATGCTCCTGCCACGAGTAAAAATCAAATAAATTCACAAGAAATTTCCAAGATATTAACTTAATAATCATAATTGCCCAAAATTGACCACAGACCCTTAACACCTTTGAACGCCATTTAATCTTTCAGATACTCCTAAATTATACATTGAATATGTAATCCGAAGTTCACACGCTGATCCACCCTCTGGAATTTCAATCTGATCCGTAAGAGCGCTTAGCTTTTAAGTCGAAGGCAGTTCGGGGGGGGGGGGGGGGAGGGCTAAACGAAACCCATTGGCGTAGGGGCTTCCTTTCACGCTCAGGAACAATGTGCAGGTAAAGTTGGGATGAAGTTTCTCCTGGACCCGAAGGGGATTCGAGGGTAGATCGGCGAGACTGGTTCTGAGGAAACGGAGTAAGGGTACGGAGACTAAGAAAAGGATGAGCGAGTTTGTAGCGCGAGGGGGGGAAGGGGTTGAAGGAGGGCGGGAGGAAAGGAAAAGGGGGTCCAAAAGAGAACCCTAGTTAGGGTCTGGGTTCTTGCACGAGTGTCGACGGAGTTTAGGGCATGGCGTTAAATAGCTGGCAAGTTTGCCATGGCAAAACAATGTGGCTCAGCTAGTGTGAAGCTGGCAGCCGCTTCCTAGGAAGTTAGGTAACCTTTAACAAGTCGTGTGTAACGCGCGGGATACGCGAATACGAACACGACGCACACTTTGGTAATCCGAGGTTCCGACGCCCGCGGCTAGTTTCCGTGTCGAATATAGTTTCTGCCATTCTGACGTTTCTGTGTGATCGATGTAGAAGGAAGTGCACGCAGAGTTATACATACTTCATTCGAAGTAACTTCCAAACGCAAGAATACCCTTATATGGATACGGTACCATTGCTCGGATAACCTATAAAAATTTGCCTCACCGTTAAGACAGGGCTTAGAATTTGAGTGGGAAAAAAAATTCCAAAAATTCTTTAAATTTATGCAAAATTATTTTGCATCGGCTGTAAGGGTTGGGGTATGTACAAATAAAAGGGGGTGTTGACGTTACTGGAGAGCTACGAAAAAATAAAAGAGAGTGCCCGTAAGAGAAGTTATGTGGAGAACCGAGAGTAAGGCCTGGGGCATCTCTGGCGAGCATCGAAATTATGATCCTGTGGTTTGCGCCGGGCCGTGATTGCATAACAATGAGGAGATTCCGGGAATTGCTTTTACGTGTCTGGAATTGCCGGGGCCACAATGGGTCCCGCGAAGCCCAGTCGGTCCTGGGGTACCTGCTGCACAACCGGGCATTATGCGTCATTGGGTAATCTGGCGAACGATTCAATTGAAGCCGGCTGGCATGTCGAGTATGTGGACATAATGGAGCATCCGTCTCTGCATGATACACGCGTGCATCAGGGAAGCCCTCGAGCTGCAAATATCACCCCCTTTGCTCCTCGTTGCCGTCGACCAACCCTTGCACTTCGGTATCTGCGCGAAACCGGGCGTGAGTGATTCCTGCGTGCATATTGTGTCTAGGGGGGCTCAGGGGGGCTCTAGTGTACTGATTGTGGGTGGAGAATTAGGTGGTAGGTGAAGGATAGAGAAATACGTGGAATTGTTTGAATCTAATCTAATCCGTAACCTGACCTAATCTAATTGTATAAAAGTTATTCAATATGTTTGTTATATTTATCTGGAACGTCATTTAGAACTGAACTGAATTTCTTGTAGTTTTTGTTTATCGCGATAACACTGTCGTGAAAAAATATCACATTGATGAATACTGCAGAGATGGAGCCACTATCCGTAGAGCTTGTAAAGGATTACGGGGGTATAAAGGTGCAGACTTCTTTAACCCCCTGGGGTGCCGTTTCCTTGGTATATGAAACGTCCCTATCGTGGGTTAGGACCTTTAATGGGCAACACGCTGACGTAAACTTGATTGTCGGCACGCACGTGAAACGAACCTGAACATCACGGACGTTAACGTTAGACCTAGTCGATTTATTATATACTTATACCATACATATATACTTCTATCGAACGTAAGAATTTTCGAAGAAAAAAAGCTCTTAATTCTATTCAAAGTATCATCTGTAATCTCAAAAAGAAATTCAGCACCCCTAAAAAACCTTGGCTATGCTCGAAATAAGAATAGAGCAAAAAAATTGTTTATATGTATATCCAAAAGAAAAAACAAGTTTCATCTTCCCAGTATCACGGCTATATAAAATCCCGTAGATAACAACCATAACAATAAAAAAAAGAGTCAACATTATTCATAGAATATAAACTGAATTCACATCCAATCTAGAAACAGGACCAATCCAATTGGCGAATGTTCATCTAGCAATTTCGCAGAGCGATCTCTCCAAAGGACGTTAACAGCCTCCTAAAGAATGTTTCCTTCCATTCCACCAGCTAGGATATCACGAACATTAATTCCGAGATGTTCCCTGGGTTTCTTCATATCTGCAATATTATGTCCAATAAATATGCAATCCCAAGGAGGAAGCCAGTATAGAAGTCATAGTTAATAAAAGATATTTCGTAGATCCAACAGCAGCTCCACTCAGCATCCACTAGTGGATCCAGAATCCTTACATTTCATGAATCCAGAATACTCATTAACAGTACTGCCGTTCTCTGATATTGAGTCTGTGAAATTTCCCTGGACTCCGTCATCCCAGTTGGAGTTTACATATGCGCCACTATATTCCATTACCATAATACCAGTTGGCGCGCATACCTGACAAAGCTAATGAGATAGAATTTCACCGAAGTATAAATTACGTCTCCTACAGCCACAAACAGTATAGCAAGGTAAAAAGTATGATAACAGACACGGAGACGAATAATCGGAAGTACAGGAGATAAGGGCAGGAGTCAGAAATCACTGAGATTTCAATCAGACGTCATTACGGCGACCATGTCACAGTCAAAGAGTCATGGGGTGACTTTACTCACCCTTATGGGGTCAGTAAAGCAAGCAAGTGAGTAAGTACTGAGAAACCGTATCCAATGGGGGACCGTTGGTTATTATCATTATTACTCGTTGTCCACGGACCTGTGTAAACACCATAAAGACAATTTCCGGCTCGTCTATTTCCACTGGATTTAATTTCTCCTGCATCCTAAGGATGCAGACTCTAAAGTCCTGCTTGATCTTGAATATGTTCAAGATGACAATAAAAAATATTATGCGGATAAAAAAATGTTAATGATTCCATTCAATGGGGCTATGGGTTCATTTTGGTTTTGTCTTGAAGGTACTTTGCTCCCGTAGAGGATCCCCAGGTGGGTGTCGTTTGTAAACAGATCAGTCTTCGTTCCTTTTAATGCAGGACGAGACACGGCGACTCCGGACGAAAGAATTCAATATAGGCTGTGCTAGGGGTGTATGGGGAAAATGGGGAAATTACATTTCCATTGTGTTTCGGACATTCGCATTCGAATCACACGCGGCGCCAAAGTCGTTCGGCGACCCTACAACCCCCTGGCCCATCCACCTACTTCTATACACATATGTTCAGGGGGTGACTCGACCAACCTATGACCTAACCAGTTAGAATATGGTCGTGTAGTATGTCCAGGAGTTCTGGCTTCTGGGGTGGCTTCGGTATTCGTCTTTACACATTATATATATATATATCTTGAGACTATACTGGACAAGGGATGCTATGCACAGTGGCCGTCATAAGTCATCCGCCTTTCGATATTAGCGAGCTAAGGCTGGCAACCACTCCATAGACCAACCCTCCCCATATTCCCAAAGTCCCATAGTCCGGTTTCCTATATTGATATCGTCCAATATATATACACCTAGGGTATTAGTCGGTGTCGGTCCAGACCCTGGAGGACCATTTATACGACATTTGCGAGAGGGTGAGAGCGAGAGAGATAGGGGGTGTGGACGCACGCCGTGATACAGGGGGTGGAGAGAAAGTCTGGGTGATGGGGATACTGATAGAAATGGGGTGAGAAAGTAGACCGTGAGAAAAAAAACGTCTACCGTTTGATTTTTATGGAGAAGACGTTTAGGGGATGATTATGGGAATTTGCTTATTGATGACTGTAATATGTTTTTTCAAGTTTTATTTTATTTTTATTGTGCTCACCCTTCTTTTTTTATTTATCGTGGCCGCCACGGCGAAAAGGCTCCTGGAGTCAGGGTAAATATAGTTTCTAGTATTCCAACCCCCCTGATATTATTCAATCAATGTAGAAATACTAACGGCCTTATGGGGTGTAATATCAAAAAGAAACTTACGATTTCTTGGAATTCACGTAAAAGCACCTACATGAAGATTGACGAGGCGGATAATTCTCGGCGACTATTATCGTTAAGTGAATTTGTGTCCGTAGGGGATTGCTACCCTTAAAAAAAACTTTTGCCCGAGAACTTCTACAACTAATATCGTACGCCGTGGTGCTTATTGAGAAATAATATAGATTACTTCGCGTTACGCAAAAGTCGATCAATTATCATCCCCCGAGTAACTCCATATCCAGACAAAGGAAAATTTATCGACTAACATTTATTTAGAAATAAATTTTTTTCTTCGATAGTATTCTCTTGTAAGTTTTTTGAAAACAAGCCCTTGCGACAATGGGGTCGGTAAATTAAGGAGTAGTCTCCCTTTCTGTTATAATGGTACGACGCCATTAATTTCGCTTCAAATTACCTCAGAGTAATAGTTGATCCACATGCGTCGGTGTCACCAATTTAAGTCCGTATGGGGTGGGGGATGGTATGGGAGGGTGAAATATTAAATGAGAGAGGTAGAGAGAGAGAGAGAGAGGCAAGAGAAAATGTAGGAATCATAGCACAGAGAAGGGTGGCGAGAGAGAGTCAGGCTTTTCCAAGTCTCTCGAGAGTATTTCAACCCCCTAATGTGGTGGGAGCTCCTCAAAGTGCAAGAGGGCTCTACCGGCATATTAGAATATCCATTATAAGTATAGTGGAGTTTCGCGCTCTTAAAAACCCCCACACTATAAAATGGCCACCCCTTCATGTTGCCTTTTACTTTGCACCCCGTTTTACTCCGCTTGATATAAAAACCGCAGGTGCAGCGCGTACCCTCCATTAAATTACCCTATCCACATATGTGGATTATTACTTGGTCATTTATGTAAAATGAGCTTGTTTTTTAAATTCAAATGAACACCCCCCGGTCGTAAGTACACCCCCTCTCCTTATTGAACTAATGAAACGCTTATTAGTAGCTTATTTTGTGTCTAGTACAATCATGATTGGACAGTGTTGAATTTAGTAATAGGGAAATTAGTATTGTCAAGCACTTAGACATTAGGGATGAAATAATTACTGTCAAAATTTAATGAAAGATTCCAACCCCTTCTGACACCACGAAGTAGAGACAGTTGTACGTATATAATATAATTGAAATTAATGGGTGCTTCCAGTTGATAGTATCAAGACAGAAAGTGCCTGGTATTGTTTCACTATCATTACGTTCAGACGAGAGAGTCTAGCAAATCTCATTATAAGCTTGCATTAGTATTCGAATATCTAAATTATTAATTAATAATTAGACGCTTACCGGAATAACATTAGAATTCAAACAACGTAGAAATTACGTAGCTAACTTCGAAATGAGTATTGCGTACTGAAAAGTCGTAATATTAAATTAAATCATTAACGAACATTCCATCAAAAAAATCTAAATACGTTTTCTTCGTGAATTTTGGAAATTTAGAAATTTCGCAACAAGAGTAACAAAAGACATTGTACACCTGGTTTTGCATGGTAACCAAGTGTGAGACAGTCCGTAAAAAGGAATTTCCTGTAATCCAGAAAACCAAAGGAGAAGTAGAAAAAGAAGCTCGGTTGGAAAGCTTTTTCTCTCTACGCCACGCTACATGTAAATTAACCTTAGTGAGAGGTAGGTCAGGTACAGGAGTTACATTAGATACGGAAACTGAATGAAAAAGGACTAATTTAACCCACATGGCCTAGTTGCGATTCCGGAAACTGAGAAAAAAGGCAGAAAAGCAGAATGACGCGTAAAGGTAGAAAAATGAATGAAAATACCTGAAAACTGTATTTAAAATGAAACGAATCGACTAGGAAAAGAAATTTAAAAAACAGAAATGTGAAGGAAACGCAGCAGACAAAGAACAAACCTAAAACCGTTCATACGGGATATACGAAATATTCACTAGATCGATATTTATTAGGAATTTGTTTTTAGTATCGATTACGTCATATCTAGACAAATATTGATTGGTATCGAGAATTGATGCATATAACCTATATGTATAACTCCATAGAATATCGGACAAAAGTGGGACAATATTGGCGAATGAGACGACGGTACATTTGCTGTTGGAATATTGTCGATAGGCGCGAAAATCCCGAGGGTTGACAAGGGAGCTTTTCTGTATTGGGAGGGACAGAAGGGGGGATCAGTATTTGGTGGGGAAACTAGGCTTGGCACGTAATTGCACGCATTGTTTGATACGCGGCAGACGGCTCGAATCAGTGACTTCGCGCCGAACGCCGCCATTCTTCAGTCAATGAACGGGATCCCATTGTGATGAAACGAGCGGCGATGATTTACTCTGCCAACTCCTCGACACTCCCGTCACGCCCGACGCGCACTCTACGTCACTTCCGCAAACTACGATCGCCACTGACAATGAGTCACTTGTAGTAATGGCGCGTGGCCTCATTATCGGAAATTGGAAAAGACAATTTTTCTTTCATCCATTCGTCGTCATTTCTTTCGCGACACTGGACACGCAGAATCCATTGGAGCATTACGAGCGTAGCTTGAAAAACCCTAAGTATGAGTCACCCATTTTGAATCTTACCATAAAGGGTGGATGGTGCATTAAAGGGATGGTAAACTAAATTTCAAGATATCTTCAACCCTGTGCCATCCGATTGAAATTCTAACGGTCTCCTTATGCTCTCCAGATTTTCAATCTGAGAAACATCCCTTAACCAGGGGGGGTCGATATGCATCCCTCTGCTGTCCCAGTACGGGTGACAAACTTGTCTCGAAGACTGTTCAATCTCCTTATCGTCGTGAGCAAAGAGCGGTGAAGCCTTGAGGATCACCGAAAAGTGTACTGCGACAGACAAAAGTGAAGTTGCCATTCTGCGGGAGAGAGGAGGAGACGAAGGAGAGGAGAGGAGAGAACGAAGGCCGCTCTGATGTCCCTCAGGGTTCGTAAAGCGAACGAGTCGAGTGTTATCGCCTGGTCCATCTGTATTCACGGCGTTCTTGGCTTATCCAGCAGCAGCCACTCTCATGCTCGCACTCACCCTCTTCAGATTCTCATCCCCCTGGCCCTCTTTCACCCTCGTCACTCTTGCTTCCTCGATTCGTATACTTCTCGCTCTCTCATCGTCTTGAAATCTCTCTCTCTCTCTCTCTCTCTCTTGCTTGCTCGCTCATACTGTCACTCCATCACATCAGCATCTTACCTACCGCTCTATCGCCTCGTACCATCTCTACGGGCACTTCACTCTCCTCTTTTCCTCTCTTTATCACTCTCTCTCTTCCGCTTTAAAAGACGCGTCCCTCCCTCACTGTCGGTCTGAGCCATTCTTCTCGCGCTATACGCATGCTGAGTAAGTTCTCTCGCTATGGCTTAATTCCCATTTCCATGGGAAATAATAACGACAGTCTTTACGCTGTTGATGCTGATGATCGACGGTGGCTCCACTTTGTAATGACGGTAATTTTTCAAATTAAACGCATTACGTGAGTCGTCTTCGATATTATAAGAAACTCAGGATTTCATCTTGCTTGTCTTTAAGAATGAACAGTTCATAGGGGCTGGTAAAGGAATAACCAATTTTTCCACCTGAAAACTCAAGCTTTGTTTAAGTCACTTGGAAACGTGTAAAACGAGCTTAAGCCTGACCAAGTCCGACCAACACCGATTTCTTTGTTCGATCCGAAGATTGTGTTGAGGCCACACGGTTACTCGGCCCAGTCCACGAGCAAGACCTCCCATACTGGAAGCCAATCCGGTCTGACCGGTATGGGATCCCATACGACCGTGTCTAACAAACATACGGCCGATCTTTCTCAAGCATTCCCAGGCCCTTTCTCGAGCTCAGAGAACCTAGCACTTATAACGTTACAGTGGAATAGGAGTCAAAATGGCGATTATCCGATCAACAAAATGAGTATATAACATGAGCCCCCTCGTTCAACACGACGTAACGAACAAAAGGAACAAAGGAAATCGCATTAAAAAGCCGTAGTGGTTACGCGAACTAGAAAAAAAAAATTAAAACAAACAAAATCAGAATAAATCCTCGTGATGCGCGCCAAAGCGATATTCTTTTTCGAAAAAAAAAAAAATAAATAAATAATCGGTTGCACCCTGGAGTTGAACTCACGTCGAAAATTGGCTCGCGCATTCAGCGATTCGGAAAAAAGTCTGTAACCCTATTAATAGAAAATGAAACGTTGATTTCAATAGAGCGAGCTTTCGCTAGCGGAGCGTACCGTTTGCCAGTACCGTGGCAGCGATTTGTTCGACCTATAATTCCATCCCCCCGAGGCTAGGCTCTCTGAACCCCCACAACCCCTACGTACATATATACTACTAAAAGAACCAATGCTCTGCACGGACTGTACACATTCTATACCATGGACTGTGCAATCCCTCTTTTACATGCATTGGTACTATGTATCTCCTCGATATTCTACCCTTTATTTCTTTCACCCTTACTGTACTCAACATTCAACCCCTTGTGTATCCTGATATCTTCCCGGTACACGTAGCAACTACCTAGTATCTACTTATGTGCCGGAGAATGTTCGTGCAGGCTGGTTCTATCAATGAATAAAATACATGGATCTCCAATAACCCCGTTTATTCAGCTCTTATAAGGGTGGTGGCCTTTACGTTATTGCAAGGAGTTAAGGGAGCAAGGACCGCGTAACTGCTGGTCTTTGGTTACTATAAAATATCGAGAACAATCAATTGATGATGGTACCACGTTAACCGACTTAGATTCTCGTCTAGCACGTTCATTAGCCGATTAATTATTCAGACGCCTGGTAGTACGGATTGGACTGTTATAAGGGGTGGGTAGTTGGTTTTTATCTTTTCAATAAGTCAAGGGTTTCAATCGGATGAAGAAACGTGGTAGGGATGGTTGTGAGTTGGACAGGTTACATTTTTCTTTTCTCCTATTCAACATTCCGTAAGAACTTTATCGTAGGGTTGTCTGACGTATGTAGCGGAAATGAGTAAATAAAAATAAGGAAAACACGAAATCCGGTGAGGTATTAGTTTGAAATTGAATTTTTGGCAAAAATTTATAATGGATACATTCTCATTGGACGGTATAGCGTGATGCAGATAATTTCTCAGAATGCCTCGTATACTTTACAGTTGGCGGAGTCTTCTGATAACATCATTAGATAAATGACTCATCCCCAAAGAGATGAAAGCAAGTCACCCTTTCGTCACCCTTTCAGTTTCATAATGCCGCTGGTGCGTCAACCCTCCCGATTTCAGGAACGTGATAACCGGAAACGGTCTTTCTGAAGTTGGCCGGCAGTTTGCTTTGTGGACTTAGTTAGCCAGGGGGCCCACGACCCAGCCATTCTTCACACATGTAGATTAGGTTTTACCGACCCGCCGAAAGGAGGAACGACGACTATCCCTCAGAGAGGTTAGTCCTATATGTGACCATTGGGGTGGATTTACACTGGGTTAAGCAGAGAATCAACCCCTCGACCCGATCCGCGATTAAACGATAAGAGCCATCGACTCTATCCTCAAGAAGTATTTAATCGAGCGACACGAATTGCTAGACTGCTTTTAAGGTGCATTTGCATGAATTATATTCTTACATAGAAGGAAGAAGATAGACCAGCAGATACAACGTCCTTTGTTTTATCCAGGGTCGACTTATCTTACAGTGTAAAATATCCCGTCGGTAAGGTAGAGTGCTGTCTGTATACCTGCCACATTCTGAGATAGAGGCAGAAAGATTCCACCGGTAGGAATTAGAGGTTTAAGGTCGTGTCCGGATTAAGAAGCTGAGCCTTGGCGATGCTGGGTTTAAACGAGGGTTGATAATTTCACGACGTAAGAACGCAATTACGAATCAGACAGCGAAGCGCGCGACGTGGAAGCAATTGGGCCGTTCCTCGTGGAAGGGGTTGTAAGGGGGTTGAAGAAGACTCGGCCAATTTTCGGGCTCTCAACCCAAAAACGCCTCTCTCTATCTCAAGGCATATAACCCGTCCGCAAGCGTCGACGTTTAAGAGTGGGAGGATTTAATTAAGGCGTTAATTGGAAAATGGCGAGGCTCTATCGCGCCGGAGGGTTACGAGTAGAGGGTAGGTTAAGGATAGTCCAGGGGTCGGCCATTTCCTCCCTGTGAAAACTGCGACGATAACAACTCCGTAGAAACCATCCCCGTGACAGTCATAGCATACACACCTACCTATCCAACCCCCCGAACATCGCTACCAACATCGCCAAAAGGGGAAACAACGAACCACCCCCCTAAAACACCCCTAAAAGCAATGCCACAACTTTTCTCACCGAGCCGCAAACTCGGCGCAATTTCACAACCGGTTACTAATTCACAACCCTTACTCGCGTAGTCGCGCTTTCTGGGTCCGACGGAGAAACCAACCCCCAGACGACTTCAAAATATCCATACCAATATCTCCAACCCCTCCCCAGGCTAGAAATTTAACAAGGGAGATATTTTATTCGAAAAACTCTCAAGACCGTCCATTTTCCAGACCCTTTAAGATTCGACTAAAAGGGTCTGCCAAGCCTAACCTAAACTTAAAATCCCTACTTATCCTTACTCCGACCGATTGATACAGATTCCGTCAGGATTTCTCAACAAAAAAGAGAAAAAAAGAGGGAGCCACGATACACTGGATACGTCTCACACTGCTTTGGCATATATCCACCCGATTCCCGATAGCTCGTGATTGATACACGCGTGTCGAACACACGGAGTGATTGATGCGACCAATCGACGTCAATATGCCGAGCTATCTCTTTAGTCACTATCCATCCCCTCTCTCCCTCTCGCACGACAATCTCTCGTCAATTCTCTCTTTCGATTTCGCTCTCACCATCCATCCCTTATTCACTTTCACGGAAACATATATATATTAGTACGTACGTTTAGGCATTTTCTATTTAGAATTCATTTACGGGAGCAAGTATGGATAGTTGCTCTTCAAATTTTCAAGGGTTGATTTCCTTCAAACCCGCCCTTAAATAATTAACCCAATTTTACTTGCTTCACTTGCGGATATTAAATTAACCTACGTCGAGTAAAGATAAGTGATAAGTTTCTTCACCCCACGAGGAAATTGGTAACTTTCAGCCTCTCAAGTTACTCTGATTAGGTATGCAATCTAAATGCTACTATTAGTATTAACCACTACTGCTTCTGTTTCGACTGTGACTACTACGAGTATCGGACTTACCCTAGCCGCAATTAGTGTGCTGCGGACTTTAAACTCGGTGCTGCACCTAATTGCCAATTATAATCCCTATTAATTACAACGATTTCAAAATGGCAGCACACGCCTGTTAACGGGTCCGGGACCTGCCGCGGACTCGTATCTTGGATTTAGTTGTAATTCCGGAAGGCGCGGACGTATTAGGATTATCGCCAGGCCATTTAAGCGATAAACCTACTTCCTTTTGTAATTGGTTGCTGCGACGTTCCCTGGAGAAACCAGCTGCCTTATCATTTCGATAACCGTCTCTTATCGAATAGGCAATTATTTATTTTCAGCGACACGAAGGATTCTCCTGCAGGGACCAACCGAGGATGCTGTACAGCATTTTTTTCTTTCTCCGATCTTCTGTTTCTTTTTGTTTCCTAAACAAGTCCAATTAAAACTTGCTAAACTGACGTAATCACCATGGGACTTCTTAGCCGATCTAATTTACAAGGAAAGTCAAGGCACGTCCAAGAAGATATCCATGAAGAAAAGCCGCTGTTCGATAATAAAGTAGGCAAGGACATCAGCAATTTTTCTACGCGAGTTTTCACGTCCTCAAAAAAGAAAGGGGGGAGCTGTTAAAAAAATTGAATAGAAAATTCAAACAGGATATTTGAAGATCGTTCAATCGATTTAAATATGGTGAAGCTATCCGTATCTGTACACACGTACACATACAAAAGAGAGAAGAAGCCGATATTTCTCGTTCAGAAAATCACGTGACATTTGACTGTAAAAAGCAGTCCGCACCATTAGAAATTAGACTGCGCACCAGACGCACTATCCCCACGACTGCTCATTAGGTGAAGAAAGGAGGCTTGACTGCCCCTAAAAATAAGAAGAAACGCGACTGTATGACCAACGTGCTTATAGAGAGAGTTGACCATATCGAAATCCCAAGAATTTCAATGAAAACTCCGCAATGGCGACAGTGCGCGAATCAATCTTATTTTTCCAGGTTTCGCGTAAACGCGCCATCGCAAGTATAACAAGAAAGGTATATAATGCCTCTTTCAAAAAAAAACCCAATCGACGCTTTTATTTATTTCTTTTCCATGGCGCGGAAACGAACGTTGCGTATACCTAGAGAGGCGTATTGGCAACCAAAAAGGAAAAAAAAAATACATGTATATCCCAACCCTGAAAAAAAGATCCGAGTGAAAAGCAGAGTGCGTTTGAAAAGTGCGGTAGGTGGCGCCAGAAGGAAAAGGCGTTGAACGCGAGCAAAGAGGCTTTTCTGCTCGGTTAAATATAGATTTTCGTACTCCTACTTACTCGTCACTCACGACTCACTTTCTCTCTCTCACTCTCACGCGCTACAATCTGCATTTCACCGACTTAAATCCGTCCAGGGAATCCTGAGTGAATCACGAGTAAATCGCGAGTGAATCTCAACAAGGTACAGCAGTAGTCCGTAGACGAGAATCTGTTCGAGATAAATCTGAGAATGAAATTCTGTAGATTTTTCGAATTTTTTGAACCAAAAGAAAATCCTATAAATATATATATACGCAAAAATCTGGGTATATACTATATATGGCGTGGCGTCAAATAGAGCCAAATAAAATCGGACACTATCAAGTCAAATATCAAACGGAACAATCGGCAATAGCCAGACAAATATTTAATTACACTGGGCAACAATCACAGACTCACGTGACGATACGTTACTGTACCATACGTACTTTCGTATTTTCTCTCTCGCGCTCAGGTATGCCCTCTCTAATCTCCCTTGGATTCTCTCTCTCTCTCTCTCGTACGACGCGTGCGTGTGCCCGCTGCAAATAGCACACATTCATTTTGGCATCGATTCACGCATCGCTGATTCCGCCTCGGATAATCGCATTTCGAATATGCATTCGACGCTAATATGTTTGATTGTGCTCAGTTCGCCGTAATGACGATAATTATTATAATTTAGGATATTATCGAGGACACACAGATCCGCCGTTAAACTCGTGAAATTTTGATATCTGGCTTATCGTCCGTGGATTTTGGTGTTAGGGAATATTTTTGAAAATTTCATTAGGGTGACGAAAGTCAAAACACTCGAAAACGTCAGCTGGAATATGCTATTCTGTTTCACCGTAACAAATTTCTAGTGGGTCGTGACGGTTAAATTTGAAAAAACGTCATAAAAATCTTTCAAGGAATTCTTCCTTGGCTCAACAGTTGAGACACAATCAGCAGCAGAAACGTGCTCGAGTAAACTATTCACGTTGGATCCATTCGTTTCTTCATAAATGCTGAGTCACGCCACATGCTAATGGGTTAAGAAGAAAATGAGTATAAAATTAGCAGAAGAGGCCATCTTGAATTCAAGGTGCACTCATCTATTGGTGAAGGAAGACTCGTATTTACAGGTGATTCAATTTATGCATGCGTTATACATAGGTTTTCGAAAAATACTAAAGAGAGAACTGGACGTTTTGAATTTTTTTTTGAAATGCATATCAAACCAAAAAATACCGTAGATTTTTTCCTTTGACAATCATGTAACGTTCATCGTAGCGACTTGATGAAGTTCTAACTTAGTCTAACAATAGTGTGCGAATCGATAAAGGATAATTGATAGGTCACTAGACACAGACGAGACTCATCTACTGCTATTCAAATTAATGATTTAATAATAACGTTGATATAATTATTTATGTGAATTCACTTTGATGGAGTGCTTGTCAAGCGGGTTTGAATAATCCATGATTGAAATGAGCACGGTACCAGCCGGTTGCATAAATTGTCGCGAAATCAACAATATATTCATCGAACTGGTTTGCGACGTTTCTATTTGGACAATAACGTCAATACGTGGTAACAATTGAGAATCTCCTTACACGTATGAAATAACAGAGGCGTGCAAGTATACCAGCCGACGGTAAGCACTCGATTAGAACAGTTTCCTTGATTTGATAAGTTCGCCAAAAAAGGAAGAAAGAACAAAGAAATTCGTAGAGCAAATAGCTTCACAAATAACCACGACAAATTCTTGTCTACGTAGCAGAAAATACTTGTTGTAAGTGGCGAAGAAAAATTCGCAAAAAATAAACAAGCTACCTCCAGACTAAAAGCATTCTCCAGGGGGTTGATACTAGCTGAACTTGCTTGCAAGTTACCGGCAAGTCCGGAGCTTAGCAGGTTCCGTAGGTGCGATCGAAGGGCGAGGCCCTTCTTAATTAACGGAATTAATGGCGCGACAAAATTCAAGTCCCTCACGCTCTGCCCCCCCCCCCGGCCCCTCGTCGCCCCCTTTCCTCCCTCCAACCAAGAAACTTTGCCTGAAGATTCTCCTGCGTGGAAGGGGTAACAATTTAGAGTGCGAAACGGGTCCGCTTGGCAGATGGTCCGTGGTCCCTCCCCCACATTCCTATACGTATGTACTATATCTGACTCTATATGGTTCGCGCAATGATGAATGTACGTAGGCCTGAACGATACGTTACGACGAAGTCTAAAAAAGTATACTAGGTAAAAAGAAGATAAGTGGTGCTACAACGAAATACTTATTGACAAGAAGACGCCAATGGAGGAGACTCGTTACGCATCTGGCAAACGAGAGCAGCCGTAACCTGGATTTGTGAAAAGATTGCACGGGTCAGCGGCCCGGAAAGAACAAACGGTGTTCAGTGGACCGTGTTCCATCCACATTCCCTTGTTCCCCGATTTCAACCCTCGGCTAGGCTATCCAGTTCCAAGTTGCAGTTCTCGGTCCCGTCCCAGTTTCACCCTCTTGGCAACACACTGATTTCTCAGGGTTCTCCCTTTCCTTGCCATTTCGTGGTCGACGAGTGGATCTCTTTTTCTATATCGAAGGTATAGCTGGGCTCGCGTGTAGAAAGGCCTCTCCTCAAGATTTATTTCTTCTTCTTCTTCTTCTACTTTTATCTAAGTGTTCGTAATACAGTTCCGTGTATACGTAGTATAGATACGAACGCTTTCTGTACAGAGAGGAAGTAGATATCTACTTTTTGAACGGACAGTCACGCTACCTGGAAATTGTAATGGTCGAATAATTTTAGTGAAAGAGAATATCCAAAGGTAGTCTGCAAGGATTTTGCATTCGGTATTTTACTCGTACGAGAAGTGGGATATACCGTGGCCGTGATCGGGAAATAGCAGAGAGGAAATGGAACCGTCCAGTACTTCCGGAAGGGTGAATTGAAGTGGATGGAAAAGCTTTTCAAACGCAACAGTGTCTGATCGTAATCTTGTTCCTATGAAAAAAATTTTGAAAAAGATTCTGCATCAGTATTTTCTATACCGGATCACGGTCCGCATCGAATTCCCATGGATTCTCACACGATAACCCATATAATGAAAACTAGAAAGAAGAAAAATAATATTAATTTTTCAATACCCAATAAAATTATCAAAAAACTCAAAACAGCCGTCCACTAAAGAAAAAAATTAAAAACGAACTTTTCTCCTATCCTCAAAATGAAAAATCGTCTGTCACATTATTTTTCGATCTTACGTATGTCTTTGTGCTCGTCTTCTACCGTCATCCTGTTCCCAAATGTAAAAAGATTATTTCCTGATAGTGACCACGCGTCACACGGATGAGCACAGAACATACGGAACAAGGTTAGGAAAGGAACACTTATGGTCGCCAGGGAAATCATCGCTTTACCGCAAGCCGCAAGCTTCCATCTTCTTCCCAGATGGGAGCTTAAATGTTCGTGGAAACTTTCACGAAGCTCGGACAAGTCCCCCGACCACCTGCCACAAGAGAAATAAGGCCGAGAGGCGGCCGTGTCACGACTCATATCGATTAGAGAAATTTCAAATGACTCCTACTGATTTTTCATATAGATAATTTTGATTCGACTGATTTCCACGTCTAAGGATGGTCAATATTATTCCGCCCACTAAAATTCGTTATTTTGAATTCAATCGGCTTTTCGTGTCCAAGCGGCAATTACCGGCTGCTGGGTAGTCCTCGAGTTCGTGAGAATATGAAATCTATGTAGAGGTGCTTCCCTTTGGATGAATAGACTTAATTAGGCTCTAATGAGTCGGTCGACATACCGACACGTGAACCGGCACTTCGGAGTATCTTGAGAGAATAAAATATACGTATATAACCTAGGTGGAACAAGAAAAAGCAGGTAAAAGCACAGACAAGATGGAACGAAGAGATTCTAGAGGAATCTTGCAGAAGAGAAAATTACGTAAATCTTCGAAATCTGATTTTCAAACTTTCTTCAATTAATTTTTTACTCGTCCGTCTTTCTTGGTAGACTTTATTTTTTGCTTCGGGCGTTAATAACAAATAGCATTAATTTTAGCTGATGCTTCATCAGGAGTCTGACACCTGGACCAAGCGGATGTGTACATTAATACAAATATCACGTTGCTATCTAAAGGATGATTTAAGGATCCACTCGATTATAGGCTTTACGGAGATTATTCGGCGGAAGGTCGATTGAGCTGTCGTTGATATATTTCGCTCGTTAAGTCTGGTAAGATTTCTTTTTTTGAGTTCACGATTATAATTTCATAAGATGAAGATACCCGAGACTTTTACAAAGACGGCCCGAAGGCGAGAGAGTGGAGAGAAAAATAAAATACAAAAATAACGAATCATAGTTTTACCATAATTCAAGCAAGAAAAAATAAAAAGAACGTAAAATATCCTTGACACTGATTTAAGATCGTTTCGTTATCATCCCGCAATCTGTCAAAAAAAAAAGGAACTTTGATCTCCATTCCCTCTTTCATTCTCTTAATCCAAAAAACAAAAATCCTTTACAGCGCGTGACAAAAATTACGGATTCGTTGATCCCACAGAAATGGTACCTATCATTTTAATGTAGATTACGTAGGGTAGATTAAAAAAATCAAAAGACAACTCCCCCTTTGGAATGAATTGCCAAATCCGTATTGCCCGTCAAATATACAATATTTACGCGTAAACAAACATTATTAAAAGCTCGTACAAGCTTAACGTATATTTACATACAATGCCCAGAGAAGTAGACTGCATATCTATATCCCACGTGCGTACCAAGTAATGGCCTACGTGATGCAAATTATAATTCGCAAAATACGTTAAAACGACAGATTACACGTGTCGTTATTTCTGTCACGGATGGATAGCAGGGTGCCATTAAAATTCCCGAGTGAATATCTGCAGGCATCGATTCAGAGAAAGATAAGAGAAAAAGACAGCTATTAACAGACCCCTCGAATATTTTTCCGTTTACTGTCACGTCATTGTTTTCATTTATTTTCTCCTTTTCGTCCATTTTCTCAGGCTCTCTCTCGAGTCCACTTATTGGCGATGTTCCAAAAAATCCGAAGCGTCGAGGTTGCCCGTGGCCGACCCAGTGAGTCACGTGTCCACCGAGCAATTCCATGTCAGCCATTGCTTAAGCCACGTGTCCAACAAGATGGTCTTTGATGTTCGCGTATCTATTTCTTGTTTATCTGGATGCATCCCAGACTCTGACAAGTCTTATAGAGATTTATCTTCTAGCTGAAGCCAGGGAATTTCTAGCGAAAGACGCACGTCGCGAAGGGATACAACTAATCGCGTTCGCAGGAATTTCACCTAAACAGGTAGCATTACATTCGATGAAATTGCATCAAGTAGATATTTCAAAAATTTATATCCAGTATTAGTATACTGGATATAGTAGCTTAGTAGCTTATATTATGATCGACCTGTGACACATATTTTGAAAGATTATGTCGTACGAATCAATTATGGCAGATGATAAAGAGTAGTAACGCGAATAAATCCTGTTTCCATTAAATTAGTGGAACGTCATTGGTCGAAAGATTTACCGATAGGAAATATCGTAGGGAAATTTGCGAAAACTTTCAGTGGCGTCGATATGGATAGAAAGCTTACTCAGAGAGCGTGTAGAAGACTCACAGAGAACCTGGTGGCGAAGATGCAAAGTAACATGGCTAAGGCTTGGGTCAGGTTAGGTTAGGGTTAGACTTACATCAATCATCCTCGCATTTGGGGACTTACAGGTGGATGAAGGATTTTCGCGTAGAAGGACGTGCGATCTTCTTTAGCGAACTCTATTCAAAAGTCTCGAGGAGGCTAGATATACCTGTATACATATATACCTAAGGGTGGGTAAGAATTTTTGCAAAAATCTACCCCGTGGCAACGCGCCAGGATACCGCGTGACGAGAGGAACTGTATGGTTTATCAGTGACAGATAACGAATTCATAAATCTCCTCGTCACTTCTTCATGTTTCCTTTTTCATTTAGTCATTCACATTGTCAGGGAAAAAAAAGAAGTTTTTCACCCCCCAAAAGGTCGAGTAAAGGGTGTCGCTTCTTCCCAAGTGGGCAATGGCTGGGAGCAGAGACGAATGGGGTGACGTAGAGAGAGAGAGAGAGAGGGTAAAAGGAGTGGGGAATAAGGGTAGATGGGGGATGAGTATATTTTTTTTTCTTTTTTATATATAAACGCTCGTCCGTTATTGCGTCGCCGATTTAATCCAGCCTGTGACCCATGTTCCTCCCCTCTGGGAATCTTGGGTCGCGTTGCCTCTTATCCCACATTCTTTACTCTCCGGATCTTCTTTGGTCGCCATCTTGGGGAAGGGAGGGGAACCTTATTCTCTAGCAATATACAATTATATAATAATTTGAAAGCAAAGACAACGGAGGAGCGGAGGCGCGGGGGAGGGGGAGGGGGTGAAGATGCTCTTGATACTCGACTCTCTCGTATTTCATTCTCGTTTCTCTACCACCCCTTGTTACCACCTCCTCCTTCAGCATACATCCCACCCCTTTTTTATCTGCCACTCATTCGACTCTCGAGGACCCTCTTTTCTTTTGCCCCGTTTTATTTTTATTCTATTTTCATTTCATCTTGTTTTTTATGTTCGTTTTAGCAGGCTACGGAATTCTACGCGATATCTTTCTGAAGTCTGTTTTACCGACGAAGCATTACGCGTCTTCTGTTTTGGTTTAATTTTAAATTACGATACGAAACAGGCTTAGGTAATTGAGATAATGTAAGGAAGAGCATGACAAAAGAATAAGAAGACAGGAAAAAACGATTCCTTAACAAAGATGTATAATCAGGAATGCTTTTAAGTGTTCGAAAAGGATCGATTCCAAAAAGAGTAAAAACAGTACAAGATGATTAAACGTGATAAGAGTTTGTGGATATTGATTAAAAGAAGCTCAGAAATACGTCGTCATAAATAAGGGGGAGGGGGGGTAGATGGTTGTACAAACAACCAAACAAAAGTCAAGATGGTTTCAATTTGGGATCGTTAACCAACGTGTAATCGTTAGCTTCGAATTGAAATCCAAGAAACGCTATAAGGTTACTGGATAATACAGTAGCTCCGTCGGGAAAAGGAATGAAGGAGAAGAAACGACGTTAAAAAAAACTGTAAGCACAAGTCGCCAAACTCCCAAGGATCCGTACACTGACAAATATGACCAAATAGAAGAAATTGCAGAAAAATAATCCTAAAATAAAAAGCATACAGTCTAGGTAAAAGATACCAACCACTATATCCTCAAGTGCAGTTGGTAAACTGATACAGGGAGCATGGTGCTGGCATACATGCCATCTACACTCCACCCCCTCCATCAAATTCTTTCTCTCTCTCTCTCTCTCTCTTTCTCTCTCTCTCTCTGTCTCTCTCTCTCTCTTTCTCGTACACCCCTACTTCGCGCAAAGTTAATTACTTTGAAAAATAACCGTTTCCTTTGTCTGCCACGGCAGGGCCGACAAGTAAGAGCCATTAATCTACCCGTTAGCGGAACACGCTGGAGCGATCTATGTATTTTCTTGCCATGTGTGGTGAGGAGGGGTTGTAAGATGGGTGGGGGCGCCATCATGTAAGAACATCCTGAAACGTCCGATAGGTACAGTCCTTATGGGAAACTAAAAGCAGCCACGTAAAAAAGCAAGCGCGTTCAGTAAGTTCGATCCCAGGTACAGTGACCCGAATGAACCGGAAGTAACCGAAGGCAAATGTATTTATCGATATCCCTGAATCTTTTAAAAGTGCATTAACTGCATGGCATCCGTTAGTTTCACGTATTACGGTTATCAAACTAGATTGAAAACCGATAGTACGGATATATAGTATACACATGGTCAGGAGAGGCTCGTATAATCGATACCGTTGCTAACTATAATGTCCTCCAAATAATCCGTGTCCATGATTGATCTCAATCGGCCACAGGACACGTAAAATTAGGTATCCATTAGCGAAATGGACGATCGTTTCAAAGCGGACGATTACATCGGGAAAGAGCTTCGACGACACGTCGCGTTGATTTTGACCTCGCGTCGCCACAGTCGTTTTCGGGCGTTGAACGACGCATCAGAGTAAAGCCCACACATGGTTTTGTTTCCTCTCATTCTTTTTCTTTTTTCAATTTTTTTTTTCCCCACTGACTTTTTTGGTCTCTCTCTCTCTCTCTCTCTCTCTCTCTCTCTCTCTCTCTCTCTGTTTCACACACTATTTCCCCAAGGTTATCTCTATTCCGTACCTACACACTCTCGTCCCGTATCCTATGTGCGCTGATGAACGTACCTACTACATGTGTGCCAATGGTGACCAACCGGAGCTTTTTTGTCATTTGCAGCTATTGATGAAGTCCCGAACGAAAAACACTAATGGTGCTCGCGCGGAAACGATTTTCCGGCGTTTCACGTGAAAGCCGAGCTCGGTTGCTCAATGGGCGGACACCCTCTTTATGGTCTACGATAAATAAGCCACGCGCACGATAAATTAGTCCAGGACCCGAATCCCTTTCGTTACCCTGAGCGAAAATAAAACGTTCCTCTTTTGCTCGGAGCTTCACCCTCCCCTCCCCGCCCCTCCTGCCAAGCCCCTCTCCCTTTAACTGTCTCGGTCCCATTTCTTTCTTTTTGTTTTCCATTTCACCTCTCCTTTTTTTTTTCTTTCCTTTGTACCTTCGCAAAGTTCTTTCTGGTTTGCTGCAGTCCTAGCGGATATTTATGTGCACCGTTTCGTGGTGCATTCCACCAAGGAAAATCAGAGGGGCAGAGAAAAAAATGGCGGAATGCTTACGGATTTTTGCAGATTCCTCGTGCAAATCGAGAGGATCCACATACCGTGGTCATTGCCATTCGTGAGGATACTCCAGTATTTACGGGATGCTGGGATCTTGTTGTATGAGATGGAGGGGAGGGGATGGCACGATTTAAATTGTAATTAGTCGCGGGACCAAGGCTGCCTAAAATATGCGGAACACGCAGCGATTAATTAGAAGGCACGTACAAACTCGCTCTGCGACTGTTTGCCTGCTTTTCTGTCTCCCTGTCTGTATGTCTATGCCCCACGTTCGTCCATCTGTCTGTTTATCCCTGTTTCCTGTCTGACTGCTACTTCCTGCCTTGATGCTGCTTTGCGGCTTATTTAGCGTTCCCTCTGCCGTGCCGACGATCATAGCTGACTTTTCCCTTGAGCATTATTCCCATTACCCGCTCTCTGACTATTTGATTACAGTTATACCGATTTACTTGTGGAGATTATGCACGTAGAGGAAGATGTCAAGGGTCATTTCTTGAAAATGCTACTGAAGAAAGGAATAAAGTAAATTGGAAAATCTAGCTGGAGTGGCGATTAGGGTTTTCTGAAAGTTCTGTACACCAGCCATTTTTAAGGGGGACTAATAAATTTAAAAAAATTCGCTGCCTTTTTTTTGTAACCGGTCCTGATTTGGATTAATGACGCGTATGAAGTGATCAATTTCAAAATATTGATCTTTTCTGACAATTTTATTATTGTGCTTTTATTTCTTTTTTCTTACGTGTTATAACGTCACTCGTACTGAACGTGTGTTTTTGATATAATAGTACTGCGAGGGTGAAAACCCTTGCCCCTACCCACTTTTTCAACTTATTTCAATCTGCAGGGGTCATTGATTTTTATGGAGTCACCTTGCCGCCCCGTAAACTTCGAATATGGAGAATTCAGGGGATTTTTAACTTTCCTAAGGAAATCGGCAGGCACTTTAACGTTACGTTATATCGTGAGGAAAATCGCCATCCTGACTGAGAGGCATAAGAACGAAAGGCGACAGGGGGTTGTTGCCCCCTCATTGAGAAATAAAACGTCCTACACAAACACACCGTGTGGTAACCGTGAAAATGGTAGCTACGGAGGTCTAAAAAAAAGAATGAACGGAGCTTAATGAATAAAAAAAAAGAGATAGAGAAAAAGAGGGAATGACTAATCGAGGTGGAAATCCGTCGCGATCCTCGAGAGGGCTGAGTCGAGTGTTGACTGTTAATTACGCGAACGTAATGCGTTCGGTTTACTCACTGTAAACAACCACAACGAAGTCGACGCCGACGACGATGCTATTTCGCGCCCAGATTTTTCATGAGTTACGTGCGAGGCTTACCTGAAACAAAATAAAAAAAATTTCATTGAGAATTGGAATCATACGTTTTATTAATTTTAACAAGATTTTATTTGGCATGAAAAATTTAAAAAAATCATACGTGACTTGAAATTTTTGCCTATAGACATTTCGTGTGGTACAAACTCAATATAGAAACACTGTTAAAGTTTTAGATGTAAAATATACGAACTTGCGGATTGAGCTTTAACCCCATTTCCTGGCACCGTACCTCCTATAGTCGTTACGACAAATTTTCTCAGCCCGACGAACGAGAATCTGCCGTTCGCGAATAATAAATGTAAATGGAGATTCAGAAATTGTCTCGGTGCACTTTGGACCGAGCAAAATTGCGAGTTGCTCGAGTATGGCTAAAGCGTTCAATCGCGCCCCATTGGTTCTCACCAAATATATTCAATCATATTCCAATGTGAATTCGGGACGAGGAAGGCAGCTAATAATCTCAAGCCTAACATCCAAAGGGTGAGACAATTGAATTTAATATTATTTCAAAATTCCTCGTCTTAATCTTCCCTACTAGCTTAACCTATGACAACTGCTAATCATTTTTGAATACCAAATTCTTTTATAGAATTTAATGACACTTCGACAGATCCACGAAAATTCAGTCGAACCTTTCGATCGTCATCCACTATGCCCACTGACAGTGGACTCGCTGTAATTTAAGTCCCATAAAATCAAACCCTTTCTTTTAAGTACCTTTTTGGATTTTTCAATTTTCCCATAAGAATCCTGAATTACATAGATGCCTCAATGCTCCACGGAATTGGCATGGATATCAGCTAGTGGATACATTTGAAATTCGCAATGTGTGTCAGCCGTTTCGAAAACGGGGCAAACTAGTTAGCCCCAGGGCTGCGTCTATAAACATAAACCCTAGTTAGCGCCGGAGTATAAGCTCTAGTTAAGCCGCGAGTTAATCGTTTGTTTAGTCCGACGCTCTATATTTAACGCTTTGCTTGCAACACGTCACCCTCGGACAAACAGGCCGACGGAATCAAAACGTAGTGGAAGGCCGACGCCGAGGTCCGTCGCGCTCGATGCCCTCGAGGTGAAGAAAGAAGTAGAAAGGGAAGAAGAAGAAGAAATAAACAAAAAGATACCTATTGGTACAACCTAACCTACCGCATGCTCCACCATACCACTAAGTACAGTAACAACCATAACGTATAATAAAAAGCTCCGATACAACCCAACAAGAAAAACAAGACGACGAAAGGTTCTCAAAAAAAAGCTGCATTAAATACCCAACAATTTTTATCAAAATTTCCTCCAATTATCTTCAATTAACTTAATCCAACTTTTCTCATACTATACCCGGTGTGCCAATAAACTGTGGTTACTGCTAATACCAACGTTAATTGCTCCATATGAGAAACTCAAAAAGGACTATCTATCTATATATATTTAAAAAAAGGAGTACACACCCATGAGTAAATTATTCGTGCACTGGTAACGATATGTGGTGTCTGTGTACAGTCTATGAATATTGGCTGCTGAACATTGCTAGATGGTCCGTGAGCCCCGATATACATACGTACTATCGGTAGACTCCAGCCGGTCGCTGGGCAGGCGCAAGCCCACCATAAATATCATGTTAAACGGGCTCGATTTACTGTCCAATAATGCTCGAATACCGGCGACTGTGTACGATGATAGTCCCATGGACGTTATACAGGCGTTCAGTTTCGCGCATAAGAAGGGCCTCATTGTCAAGTGCCGATAGAGGTAACAACAGTACTTTACGATTCTCGTAAAGGGTTCGCCAACCTACGGAAATTGACTGAACATATCGAAGTTACGGGTAAACAGATGTTGGACAGTCAACGCTGGTTTGTGGGAATGAATGAGAAAACGAAAAACGAAAAAAAAAAATGTACGCGATCCAAAAATCCGTTGACGAAGACGACAGAGTGGGGGAAAGAATTGATAACACCTTAACGAGCGCGTCAATTAATCTTACTCGTTGAATCCCATTAATTAGCCAGTGTCTGCGGAGTCTCTCTCTCTTTGGAGACCTCAAATAAAGGCCTCGACGCATTTGGCTAGCCGGGTAAATAAGACATCAAACAATTTAACCGAGTGAACTCGGAGTTCGCGTCAACGTATCACATGGAGGATAGACTTGCCGGGATGAACCTAACCCCTAACCTAACCTATCTAACTAACTAACTAGCTTGGTTAGCCTACTCGACTGTCATCCCTCTCCTGGTCTTCTGGTAACGCTGACTAGGAGGCTGTACCACGTCGACGAGGCCGGTGGCAGGTAACGACGAAGGGGTGGGGGACTTTGGCAATAGCGGAGAACCCAAAGTCCAAGGGATGGTGTGGTGCCGCTTGTTTTCCAAGAAGACAACAACTTCATTAGGCCGATCCTCCGCCCGTTTCCACTCTATCATTCGTTCATGAATATGTATGCCAGGAGGAAGGGAGAGGACGGAGAGAGAGGGGGGTGGTGGTCTTACAGAGATTGCGAGAGAGAGAGTGAGTGAGTCTGTAAGTCGAAAGGGAATTGGACTGGGTCAGAAAGGAAGAGGATGACGAAGATGAGAAACGGAATGAGAAGGAGACAGGGAACCTGGACGCAATACATCAGACTAATCATGGTTCGAAGTAGATAACGTCGTTAAGATGTCGGCCGTGCTTATAGTAAGGTTTAAATGAAAGCATCCTCAGCCTTAGGCACGGAATGACTGGTAAGGTTGGAATGCGTGACCAAGAGCGATACCTGGTTTAAGAAGTTTACGAACCAATCAGGTACCTGGATACGGTCGACTGTGCATTTGGAATATATTTAGTCGCCATTTGGTTCACCAATGTCTCTATTATCCTTCGTCTTCGGCTGCTATCGGCAGGAACCGGTCTCTGTCGATGTAACCCTATTTGGATTGGTAGGACGGTATATCTATATGGCTGTGTAATATACCTGCCTATCTATTATTACTTATTTGTATAGAGTTCACGGCCGTTCGACCTAGAATTTCGTGAATCGATGACTCGGCAGAATCAATTCTGTTGTTAACACTGCGGATTATCGAGATCGCTTGTATTAAAGCATGGTCGCTACTACTGACGTAATACGGAAGTAATAGGATAATATTTTATTTTTAATTAAAACACGTCATGGTCATAAATTCGAAGGATGATCCACCTGGCGTTGTGTTAATGAAAACAAAAAAAAATGTTAAAATGTCTTAATAATCGTAGTCACGCTTGATGCCTCATCCTCGAAGTTCAATCTGGTAAATCCCACAAATTTACCAAATTGGTCGAAAACAGTACTAAACACCGATCAATCTGGCTAAAGAGATTAAAACCACATCCGCTCGGCGTTTCTCAGTTGCTCAACAGTCTCGAGATCTTATTAACAGCATCCCCAGTACCGACCAACCTAAATACATAAATGCCTACCTAGAGTTTAGGATACGGACCTTTCGGAGTATTTAAGATGTCTCGTAGTCTCATCTAATCAAGGTGCAATCCATTCGCGTCAACTCGAGCACTTACATCTCTTACGGGAGATAAGTCAGTCGATGGAGACCACCCTAAGCGAAATCTATCACGGGAGCTGACAGCTTTCGATTGACCCACATACGAACCGACAGTATCCAGAACCAGTTGGTTATATCCCAGGAGTGCGAACCTATTGTGGTCGACAGTCGGATGGAGGTAGACGGGTCAAAAGTGGAAAAAAACCAATAAAATAAACTCGTCAAGGCAGAAGGGTGGGATGATGGGGGGAGGCGGGTTACTGACAAAAACCAAGAAAAAAAATGCATTATCCAAAACTCCAACTGCGACGTAAACAAAATTATTACCGTGCAAAAATCTATCCCTTAGTCGCAGCATCCGATTGTTAAAAGATCTGAAGCCACTTCGGGTTGAGCTAGGTTATTTCTGGTCTCGTGCCTCTTCTTCCCACCTCCCTTGCAGCATCTCGTGCTGAGATGCACGAGGGACTTTTCGAGACGCGCGTTTACACGCGACACGTGTGTGTCGTTCTAAAACCAGATGAGACTCGGTGCCATGTTTAGACTGTGGTAGGGGTATGGCTACAGCAACATCATCCCCGACGTCATCTTTAACGTCCACACACGAAGGGGGAGGGTTTATCGCGTTTCTTCCTGAAGTCTGGACTTTTCTTTTTGGATCGTTCATCCCGACTCCGCCATTCTCGTTTTCTCGGCAATTTTCACGCGACGAGGTACGTAACATCCCGCGAGCAAAAGACTGACCTAAAAAAACTCTTTTAGATTATCATCCACTAGTGATAACAGCCCGAAAGCCTCAGACTTGGGTTATGAACGTATTAGCTGTTTTCCCTGCTTTCCCACCTGCGCCAGTTCCTTTTCCTCTTGGCGCTTTTCTTACCTTTGTACATCCCTTTTTTAAAACTTCATCATACATACAGTTTCCGACACTTTTTACACCCTGGCAGCATCCTTTGACTGGACCGTATCAAGTGAGGAATTCTTTGAGGAAATTTTTTTTTTACTTGGACCACTACGTATATGTACAGTACTTGGCGATGCATTGGAATAAAACAGTTTTTATAAATGTCTCTTCTACGTGGTAGATGACGCTAGTGTTCGTTTCTCGAATGGAATCAGCTACCAGATCAGATCGTACAGTCTGATGTTCTGGTAGTCCTAATTCTTATTGCTCTTCATGTCTGAGAGGCTGCTGCTACAATGACTTGGTACGTCGACCTGTCGACTTTCTTTTCTTTTTTCAAAGTCCCGCTTGAGCGACGGGGAATGAGTTTGGACTATGGTTGGAGTCGACAAGTACGCATTGAGAAATAGTTATGTAGCGTGTGTTCCAAGTACTATTCGAGCGGAACGTCATCTGTCAAAGAACACAGGAGCACTTGACGACCAGCGGTGTTTCTTTTGCGTTACGGCTGTATACACGAAGTGCCTTGAGAGTCTAGGATGTATACTTTTAGTAGTCCGAGATAGTTTAAGTAGTCTGCTTTGATTACGAAGGAGCCGGTATAGCCATCTGGATGGGTTTTAAAAGGGATGAAATTATTTTCCGGGATCGCGAGATTGCGCTGACTTTGAAAAAGGAGCATCAAAAGGAAAAAGATATCACGACAGACGGTAAATACCAGCTGATAGTTGATTACCGAGGAGCTTCGTTGAGACGATCGGAATTACTGCCAAAGAGAAATGAAGGAACGACGGAGAAATGAAAAATGAGGAGCGACAGTCGATTTGAAAACGGAAGGAAGTAGGACGTCAGTAATTTTTCAGGACACTCCGCGTCGTTCATCCCTCCTTTTCTTCTCTTTTCTTGTGTAAACGAGAATTTAATTGGATTTCGAGTCATTCGATTGTCCATTTAGTCGAGGAGTCGGCAAGAGAGTGAGGGTGGGTGAGACAGAGAGAGAGAGAGAGAGAGAGAGAGAGAGAGAGAGAGAGAGAGAGACAAAAGAAAATTTGTGAAAATTTCAAAATTAAAGAAAGACAAAAAATAACGAGTTTAAAGTAGCGACAAAGAATTTTGATTTTTGCGTGTGTGTATTATCTGTGTATTTTGGGGAAATTAAGGATGAAACGAATACAAGATGGCCGGCGGGAAGTGAAGAAAATAAGAGAGAAATTTCCTCGGACACGTTTTAAATTTGTCCCAACCGACGCGATAAAACGTATTAACGATTCGACTCGGTGAGTGGCGAGGCAAAGAAAGAGAGAAAAAAATCGGAAAAGCTGTAATTCGATAATCACAGTCCTAAAGGAAGTTATCCCGTAGCTCGTTCGCCAAGCAACTCGAACGCTTAACGAAGTGCTCGCTCGGTTCCGTTTAAAATGTGTCTGGATCCATTAAAAGTAATCCCAGCGTCGTACTTTCTAGCTGATGTGTACTTTGCACAGGTCAATATAGATACGATATGGCGGAGGACGCTGAAATTCCAAAGGGAGTCGGACTAGTGGAAATAACGACTAGAAAATTTTGGTAACCGCCCCTCACGTAAAGTTTCACGTTAATCAGTACAGTGGCGAAAGAAATTTCCAGTCACGTCATATGCGACTAGACGGTTCAATTAGGACATTTTTCATTTTTTTTTTCCCCTTAATGACACCAGTTACAACGAGCATGAGATTAGAACACCTTTGGAACGGAAGTCATCCAAAATAGATATGCGTTCATAAATTTTTTTTATTAATACAGAAATATAAATACTTTGCACAAGAAGGAAATGACCGCACTGGCATTTTTGAGTGAAATCAAAAAAAGAGTGGAGACAAAAATTTAATGAAAAAATAACCAACCATCAAGTAGAAGTGAACTCGATCACCTTTCCAATTAACAGATTTCTACGGACTGCGTAAAACGGGCTGAAAATTATTACGATGCGAGCAGGGTGGCAATTTACCCTCAGCATTGATAAATATTTCGATTATGTATATCTCACGTGTATATAATGAAACGGGGGATGGTGGGTGGTAGTGGCAGCCAGTGAAAGTCTGGAATGAAGTAATTTTTGTAAATTATTAAACGATATCTTAATTTAGCCGCTTCGACGTCGTGTTACGAAACTTTTAATAAAGTTGGCACGGTCGCACGGGGTTGCTACAAGACTCAATCAAAGAAAAAAAAACCCTTTTAAATTTTCCTGAAGAAACAGATTTTTGTCAGCCAACTAGAGAGCGAGAGAGAGAGAGAGAGAGAGGGAAAGAAAATCTTTCGCGCTCCCCACCACTCACAACAAACAATTCGTTACAAGTTTGCCAACTCCGCTCTCAAGACGAACGTCTTTTTTTAAATTTTCAAAAACACCCCCTCCACCCTAAACTTAAGAAACCAATCAAATACTATTTATACGCTGAGAAACTGCTAACCCACTCAACATTACATGGGAAAACGACCCTTACTGTAAGATTCTCTAAGCGCTACGCCCTAACACTGAACCCTCTCCTATATATCGCAAGGTAATAGGCGGAAGTGGCATTAGGAAGTCTCTCGACAGCGAGAACACTTATGGCGCGAGCCCGTGTGCTAGAGCAGATCCTAGAAAATTATTTGTAATTTAATTAAATCTGGTATTTACACTGTTGAAGATTCACACTGTCAGAGTGTAGAAGGCATGGAGGACGCATACTATATACGCATATATATATATACACACTCATTCGTTCATGTACCTATATATACCGAATTTCCTAGTCCTGATTACCAGCCCTGAACCCCGCACTCACGAATCCCGCGTGAAATAGTTTTATGAATACTGGTAAACAGCGCGGAAAACGAAGTAATCTCCAAGTTTTCGGTCTGGCCCTCCGGTTTATTTTCCACTTCGGGTCCGTTAACCACGCGTAGATGGGTGGCTTGAAAAATTTCCAATTACCGACTTAACCCTTCGCGAATTACCGATGGTGAAAGATAAAGATCGAGAGAAAGCAGAAGCAATGACGCGGAAGATCAAAAAAGAAAAAGAGGGAGGGGTGGGGAAAAATTTTAAATAAAAAAAATATCCAGAGAGCGGGGCGCCAACGTACCATCGACTACGGCACTGTATGATTTCTCATGCCCAAGTGCGATTTCTTGGAGCACTGCAAATTACGATCCATTCAAGTAAGAGTGGATCGTAAAGCGCGTGTCGCAGGGAGCCAACTTGATAAAGCACGAAAGCTCCGTCAAGATAGCGATCGAGACATCCTGGTGAACGATCACGGTAGGAGCATCAACAAGGAGTCTGGGAAGAAGAAGATGAACAGGAAAGACATTCGAGAATAGAACGATTCTGTCTTTTACATTAAATTCTCGTTAATTTACTTTTAAACAGGAAGTTATATGTTTACTAACCGTATCTCATGTGTTATTACACATTATATATATATATTATATGTATGTAGATATATATACCATCCTACGTATCTTCCCACGCATGATTCATACGGTCAACGTACATCCGCATATGCACGTGAAAATAGAAAATCTTACGAAATCGAACGGTCGAATAGGCGAATGCAAAAGTATAATTGAAGCATTTTTAGGAAGAATGGGTAAAACTGAGAGGAACGGAGATAAAGTGCGAGATGCTTTCGACGGCCAATGAATTCGGAGGTCGAGTTTAACCGAGCGGAAAAATGGTTTTGGTAACGACGGAAATCGAATCGGAATCCGCGCCCACCTTCCGTCAGGATGACGCAAGCGTGGATGGCACCGTCAGGGAGAGGAGAGTGGAAACGTAAAGTGAAACGAAGGGGAGAAAAAGGTGGAAAGTTAGATGAAAGCCGAGAAGGAAGGAAGAATGAATGAAGGAATGTGGAGGCGAGTTAAACCGGTTTTATGGTTGAAGCCTTGTGAACGTGTGTGTGTGTATATATATATATGAATGTACATTCATGAGTGAACCACATTAACCATATAGGTATTCACGGGATAAAAGACCATTAAGATTTTCACACGTAAATCGTACGTGATATTTTCGAAAAATTCTTTACCCGACTTTACCCAGACTAGGCGACGTCTAGCATAGATATTTTCTTCAAATTAGCAAAATAAAATTAAAGAAGCAAAATCTGTCATAAAAATTTTTAAATTATTTTCTGAATTACTTCATGAAATGATAACTCTTCTATCGACTTTGTTTTCAGTTCGCCATTGTTTCTCTTTGAGAAATTTCCTAATGGTCGTAAAAGTTTAAAAACGCGTTTCCCGACTGTTCGCCAACAATTCCCAGGATCCTTCATAGTAACAATTTCCACGCTAGATCCCACTGTAAAATGATAACAGTGTACCTCTCCCGGGAGGATCCAAGTAACCGCGGTTTCCGAATGGTATATCCGGTGCGAAACCGGAAGCCGAGAAACTCCCAGTAGTCCGTCCTTTAAAAAGAGCCACACAAACGCCACCGTACGAACGGGGAATAAAAGGTGTCGGAGTAGGATTCAGTTAGGCATTCCGCCATATGCATTCATGCATAATTTCCCCCTCAGATCTCAGTGAAGCAGCAGCAAACTTCAGTTCGTTTGTTCATTCGTTGGCGCGTGAATTTAAATAATTTTTCCCTCGAATGTTCGCGAAAATCTAAACTCCTCTTGTTCCTATATATACTCGACCTAATCGCTCGTTAATGCGACGCAGCCTCCTACAGGGGTACCAACTGATCTACCGGGATCTGTAGGTCGGTAGGTAAGGTAGGTAAAGGTGGTTTAGGTTACAACTAAGAGACGATACTAAGGACAGGGAGTGTCGTGGCTGGAATGGAGGAGGTGAGACAAGCCAACAAACGGTGCCAAGTGGCAACTTCTCTTGTTAGGAAACAATTAAGAAATGCAGTGTTGCAACTGCTGCTGGGTTGCAGCCTGCTGCAATTTTCTCGCCGGCAAGATGAGCGACCCTTTTGCTTTTTTTGTATTTTTCCCTTTTCAACTAACTATGATAGTACCGGCACTCCGTCATTCGTCTCCCCCTGGTTCTGATCTGAGAATCCCAAGTATGTTAGGAGCATTCTTTTTTTAATTATTTTATTAGTGATTAGATACATTTCATGGTTCGTGGTGAGGGTAGAAAGTGTGATTGGAGAAATGAAAAAAATAATTGGTAACACGTAACCCTTGAATATCTTATTCTAGCTTAACAATTTCCACGAACTGCAATTCGCCATTGCTAACTTGGCGAGACGCGAACTTCCGCTTCTTAGCGGACCAAACAGATATAGGTATAAAAGCCCATGAGATTTCATAGGGCCATGCGGTCGTGTTACGTTGGTACAGGTCGTTACGAGGGGCGATGCCCGACCCCTTGGTCGACCATTACAAAGCATTAACCGGCCCTGTCGACTATTACCAGCGGGCCAACGGTTATAGTAATTCTTTCCTGGCGTAGCGACGTGTTCCAGCCAACCTGGCCGACCAACTTCAAATTACCCTTTGTTCTTTTCCGGCAATCGCCCTTGGATACTGTGCATACTGTCTCATCAGGATTCTAGTATCCTTTTTTATGACCCTTGGGGTTTAGTTACCCTGTCAGCAAGACCTGGTCAGGTAGGTAGAGGCGTTCAGGTAAGAAGGGTGAATAAATAGGAAAAAATAGTTTTTTCATCAAAATATGGTCACTAAGAATTTTCAAATTCTTCAGGTATAAGGATTAGTGACTATACTGTGTGGCTTATGTGAAAAATATGTCTACAGGTATTGGCGGTAATTTTGAATCTGAGTTGTACGAATTTGTACCGCGATCGTGCATATCTTTTTGGAGTTGTAAGGTGCAATCTGGAATTGCATGGGTATTGGTACGATTGTTGGAAATTCCAAGGGAGGCGAATACCTGCATGCAAACTGAAGAACACGCACGCGTCTGATTTACGCAGCTCGGCAAACGCAAGGCGGGTTATAAAACGTTGCGGAAGCGTGGCCCATGAAATTTCAATAAAATTGTTAGCCTCGACGAAAACTTCGCTCTGCCTCTAGTTACGTTTCTACGGCGGAATATCTAGTGACTTCCGTATTCTTAAACTGAATTCCCTAGTGCTCACGTGAGTAGGAAAAAAAAAATCAATAGCAGTCACTTGCAAGTGATACGTAACAGCTAGTAAAGTAAAAAAGTTACATTGAATTTTAATCGTAACGAAGCAATCGACAAAAACTGTCTAATAAAATTTCGATAATCATAACGATAAGTGAAAACTATAAACTTGATTAAACAAACAAGAATGACTAATCCTCCTCTTAATTAAGTCATCAAGAAATTATGGTCCATCAATTTCAAAGCAGACGCTAGGAGAAAGCATGTGCTGACCACGTGGTGCCTGACCTACATTAACCACACGACTCCCACGACTTTTACTTCAGAGTGCGAACCTAATTGACATTCAAGTAAAGACCTAATAAACGCTCATTCGTCAGAGATCAATTTTCAAAAAAAGAAGAACAAAAATTGACTTCTGTCAATTTCTGTCGATATCCTCGAAATCTGTCAACACCCTCGAAGATCAATACATATAACAAAAATATAAAGTGAATTTAGTCAAGCACGTCGCTATCCAAACGACGTTATCACGATGTGCTTCAAATCTTTTTTTCTCTCTTCAATAGCCAAAACGGCGTCACGCCATCGCCATTTTAGATAAAGCAAGATTCAATTTCCTCCTCGGCTGGGAGAGAAAAAAAAGAAGCTGCACTTCGCGGCGGGTAGATACCATTGCCTTGTACCAAGACGTAGTAGGGGTTGGCCCCGAGATAACTTTCGAATACGTGGAAACCTTCCCCCTCCCCCGAAGGGGTGGATGTACAATCCCCACGATTTCATCCGGCGGTGCCAGGGGCAGTGCCAGGGGGTAGCTTTACGAGAGAAGGGTAGATGGGTGTATCTATGTCCTAACCCCCCACAGTACCAAGGGACAAACGTATAAGACCAAGCACAAGGAATCTGGCTGTCTACTAAACTTTCGTAAGGGGCGAAGATGCACGAGGACAAACCCGAGGTATCCCGAACGGATGAAAATCCGAGGAGGCGCGATTAGATGACTAACCCTCTATTTGCTGACGTGCCCGAAACTTTCGGATAAGCGTTTATACGCGTGCTTATTGATACAGCCAAGGCAATTAGCCGTCTGGGTATTGTGTACCCTAAGATTATTAAGGCCCGTTTCCATGCGAGATAAGTCCAAGCGGAAGAATCGTAGCGACGCTACTATACAGTCATGGACCCATAAGATAATACACAATTTTGACAATTAAATCCTGCATAATTATTGACCGAAACGCATTAACCCTAATTTTCAAAAATTCCAGGATTATTTCCAATAAAAAAAAAAAAGAAAAATTGTACGAACAAACGAATGAAAAAATAATTAAAAAGAAATTCCAGCAAAGCGCAAAGGAACGACCGAACTTTTCTGACTAGAAAAAAAGCCATTGCGCTATGGGACCGACATTTGCCTCCATTAAACGTTCAGGCTTCAGGATATCTCAACGGGGCATTACGGTCTCATTATCTTTTTCCAGTAAAGCGTCTACGTCGAGAATGCACGTCTGCACAAAGCGTCGCGACGCCTCTTGCGAATTCCACGGTTACGAGAATGCTGAGAAAACTCTCTGACTCTCTCTGTCTCCCTCCCTCTCTCCCTCTCCCACCCTCGCTCTCTCTCCAAGAGAGAATGAGTCGACGAGCAGTAATCCTACTGGGATATAAAACAGACTACTGCCTATATAGGCGTCTGACTTCCTCGCGTAGGCCTTCGCACTTTTTTATTTCACTTTTATAACAGCCGAATAGGAAGGAGGGAGGGGGAGAGAATCTCCCTCCCCAAGTCCCCTCCCCCCAAGCAAATTCATTTTACATTATGACGTATGCAGTGTACGTATTATGATATACGAGTCAATGTGTGCAACGGGAGCGTCCATTGACGTCGGGACGGATTTTCGATGCCGAAAAAAGCGTCGTGCTTACCTTTCAGTGTTTCTATGTTTGCTGAGCGCTGACACGTTTATAAATGGAAACACGGCGTTTCCGTCTTTTTAAGAGACGAGTAGCCTGCTACTGTTATTATTGTTACTATTATTACTCCATTTCCAGGCTAATCGCTCCGAACGAGTTATACCGTGTGTGACGATAAGAAAAGCAATTATAGGGCTCTCTTTGAATTTCTACATGTTTACAAAGTCGAATATACAAGACGGAAGTAATTAATGAATAATTACTACTGGTAATGTGCGCAAACGATGGTACAGTGATCAAAATGGTGATCGATATTTTTGATTGTACTGTTAAACTATTATTAGCAAACGTCTATTGGACGTAATACAGTTTTGTATGTCCAGGACATGACATGGTAATTATTTTAACATGTTTGCTTATCTGTTTTCTTTTGTCAAACAGTGACTAGAGGAACTTTTTCAATTTTTTTTGTTTAATGGAGTTTCCCATACTACGCGTTCACAATTTATAAAATGATGTACTATTGTTTTAAACAGTGGAGACCAAGTATCTTGAAATAATTGGTACGGCGCGCACGTTAAGTATGTTGTGACAGAAATGAGAAATCGCTTGAATTCGCTGTCAATGTGAACCGACAGGGCTAGTTCAGTGTTTCTACAGGGTAATTCAAAATTCGTGGAACAGATCTATGGGTTACCTAACCTGACCTAACCACCAACCCTCGTCTCGTGCTATTATCGGTGAAGGTGACTGCCAATCTCGTAGCAGATGTCAAAGTCCTTGGTATCCATAGAAAGCAGCATGCGACGAGTCAATAGAAAATGAACGAGTCAGATTGCCAGAGATTCACGTAACCGCACGTACCGGTTTTCATGTATGGTATGACGTCAGCATGCACACAGTTCATTAAGAAGTCTTGCTGGAAGTGTCAAAGGAGACTAAATGTGGAAGGGAGGGAAGAAAAAGAAATGGCTGAGGGAAAGAATGACGTCGCGAGACACAAGTAAGAACATCCCTCGTGTTTCCCTCTCGTACCTTTTAATCTTGGAATCTTTAGGTCTCTAACCAAAGAGGGGAGGGACTACTGCCCTCTTAAGGTATGTCTCTGCTGGGTTTCCCACTTCTGGCTTCTTTTATCTATTTTCCTTCTAGCCAACCGTTCTCTCTTCAACCACCGTGATTTTAGAGCTTACTCCACACCTCCTCTCTCTTTCTAACTTGCACAGACCGTCGGCTCGGGACAGAAACTGTGGCTCCTCTAGGCAAACATCATTCGCAGATTTCAGCCGAAAGGAAACACGAAACTTCCAACGTCTCGAGTTTATGGACGAATTAAAGATTTACATAGGGGCAATTTTCTTCAAGGGTTCTCACAGAGAGGAGGGGTTAAACCGTCTTGTTATGAAAAAAAAGAACTTGTTACTTTCAAGAACTGTCGCACGACCTGCAGACGCATATGGAGTCTCTCTGCTCACTGGGGAACGTCATTTCTGTAGTTTATTCAGTTGAGGTAGTCAAAGATGAGGGTAGTATAAAAAAAAAGAAAAAAATTTTCAGAATTTGCTTCCCTTCTCGATTCGTTGCACTTTGCGTACACGTGAACTTGATGACGTTGACCGGAGACTGAAAGCACTCTACAGAAAGAGGGTCAAGAAGTTCTAAAAAATATTTAAAAAACGATATTACGCCTGAAGAGGTGTAGGAGACAAATTTTTTAAATGTAAAAATCAATCTCGTTCTAATCTATTCAGAATTCCCCAGATAATTTCCTGTGTATCGACAGCTATACCAACTGTATTTCACGGAGAAATGCGCGTGTATATATGCTCGCAAATTGGATTAATGGATCGGTTTGAGAAGCGCGTCGGAATTAATATCCGTTTGGTTAGTTACCAGAGATCCGATATGAGGGCTTACGATTGATCATCCTCCTATAATACTATAGATACACTCGATTACACAATATCAAATATGGTACATTAAGGATGATTAACCGAAATTATAACAAACCCCAAAAAAAATAGAAATCAAAAGAATACCCAAAATTCCCCAAAATCCTTGAAAAATCTTAAACTCACTTTAAACCCTATCCAATCAAAGAAAATGGGTGGCGTTTAAAAACAAATTTTTGAAAAACCAAAAAGAGGTCCCTAAGCCAGTTAGCAACCCCACTCTATTGGTTCTCCTGGATTTTCTAATGGCTCCTACGTACCTTCCAGGCCGCTCAATGCAACAGCGTAGGAAGGCAAAACAAGAGAAATAATTTCTAAGGAAATTTCCTTTGTTCGAAACACCTCGTTAAGAGACAATTGACAAGTGTGTTTCGTGACTCCAAAGATCTAGTGTGTTTTCTCATTCTTCGTCTATTCTCACCAGGGTACTAACTTCAGTGTACGTAGTTAAAGTCACGTGGAATAGGTATGCTGGAAATTGGTACTGAAAGATCCTACCAGTGAGATATACCCAGTGCGCGTAGAGTAACGGAACGGAGTGAGAAAAGGTCCATAGGAACAACGCGGGCCACATCTCTCAGCATCCACACACACACCAGCCATTCCACATTCCATTCGACGTTGCTCTCCCTCGGCACCATAATGAAGTCAGTCCCAGCATCTAAACCCCAGTAATATCGTGTGGCAGCACGAAGATAATATTGGTGATATATGCCAATGGGTTTTTCAAAGTACTTTTCACATAGCTGTGTAGTCCATTGTGCGTATATAAATATTTTCGTGTGTATCGTTCCTTTGGTAATTTAAATAAGCATCTTGAAGATTCGAATGATCGTATAATGTACACGGAAGAAATTAGAATTGGAACCAAAAAAAAAACACTAGAAAATCGTTCATTGAGTTTGACAAAGTTTGGTGGGGAATTTTAAAAATTATGGAATTCCATAAGGAATAACTTTTCGAGCTACCCACATGGTCGACGTTTATCGGACAGAGATAAATGGAGATAAGAAAAATGGAGTGGGTTGAAAAAATATGTTGACTTCAAAAAAAGTTCCTTTTTGCTACCTGTAAACGTTTTTATGTCATAAGGGATTTTTTTTCAAAGAAGAAAAACTGTTCTGAGAGACAATTCAGGGAGTTATTCTCTTTTTTGAAGAGTCTAAAAATCATGAAAAATCTTAACCTTTATGATGACGTAGATGAGAACGTCCGCAACAGGGTTGTTCAAAGTATGCGTGTCCTGCATGAGCTCCTGCCGGCCTATTCGCCAGGACTCCAAGCTGGCAGAGAACAGCTGCCAGAACAGCTGCCTTCACAAGCACCATCACATCCGGTAATTTTCGACGCATTTTTCTCGACCCTTCGCAACACAATCAACAAGAATATCCAGGTAGAAGGGAATGGTGTTCAGCAAGGACAAAACTTCAGAAGAAAATTCTCTGATCGACAGAATGAGCCTCGGACCAATTGCTTTGTACAAGTTGAGTAATTTCTCCCTTTTACTTCATTTTCTGCCTCCCTCCTGACCTTTCGCTCTTTATCCACGTGAAGAATCGCAGCTTTTTTTTTTCTTAACCTCGTACTGGTTTATCCACGCACGAAACAGACTGGTAACAGCTCTACACAATTTGGCCTTGAATTTTCTTGCGGCGTGGTTGTTGCCCTCTTGAACAGTGCGGACAGACGGACATTCACCGGTTAAAGTGCGTCGTCCGGTTCGCCAGGTATGAACTCGGCTGCACTGGGTCTGTCTTGATGGAACAAAGGAATTCTGGTGGCAGGTAAAATCCGTGAGAAAGAAGAAGGAGAGATGGAAGGAAACGAAAAGAGAAAAAAATATTTATTCTCTGTGGACAGGGGCTCAGGCTTCCTTATTCTGAGCAATGGAGCAAAAATTCTTGCTCCTCTTTTGATTTTTGTCTTTTTCTTCTTCAACAACGATCCTTCATTCTTCGAGCCCTGGTTAAATGCTACGGATCCAATGCTCAAGCGTCCAAGGTTCTTCCCTGTACTGAACTTTATCTTCCGTCAATGTTTAACTATTTCTTATCAGGCCACTATCGATATCACTGTTTATTCATAATAAGTATAGCATAATGCACACGGGACGGTTACCACTTTTCTTACTCACAAAGGATCATTACGTCACCGTTTCATATCCCATTCGGAGCACCGTGTAAACTGGTAAATAAATCCAGACGAAATGTAACACGTAAACGCGAGAAATTTCTTGACGATTGTGTCATTGAATTTTGTTTTTCGCTTTATTTTAAATTAGAAAATCGACGGCAACTAAATATAAAGGAAGCGACGCGTCGCGTAATGTCACATTTGGTTGGCGAGCTTGATCGACACTTTGATTATCTTTGATAATCACCAATTGATTTCTATCAAATGTACATCGTAGGATTTTTTATCTTGGTTAATCCTCATTCGTTATTCTGACTAATCCTTTATGATATTACACGCATTTATTATATTTATTGTTAAGATCATGCGAATGACTATTGAGACATTGCTTGAGGATGACACGCGTTTATTTCGGATAATTCCGCAGCACAGAGCGCGAAACGATCCTCCCTTTTGAGAGGCCGCGGCAGAACTGTTACCCTCTTTCATGGCTTGCCGCGTTACGACCGCTTCGGCGCAGCTCGGCTATTCTCGGCTATTCCCGCTTCCCGACGCCTGTACTTGCTCCACGGACTATATAATCCACGTATACCGTCCAATCCGAATTCTCGACTACCACCAAGTTAACCACCCTCTATCCTATGCTATATCCGAATAGGTTCGTAAGAGTGGATACTTCGATAACTTTGAAAAAGCTGGTAAATTAACTAAATGAATAACTTGTAATTATTAAAAAAGAGTAAAATTGCTGGTTCATCAATAAAAATGTTATCTAAAACCGTAATAAATTGATTGGGTATTATTTTTTGATTTTGACATTTTTGTCTGTATCGTGGGTAGGGGGTAGAATTTATTTTTTCCTCTTTTTGGAGGGGGGATTAGAAGACGGAGTCAAGCGGATATGAATAAGTCGATATGCTAATTCGAAAACCCTCTTGTAGTTGAATAAGATGTGGTAAGGGGATGAAGTTATGTACAGCATCCGAGAAAGTACAAAGTCCAGATACAGTAGACAATTTTGTAGCTGCTTTTGAACGGGACAGTGAACACTTCCTTTGTTGTTCACCGCGAAAAGGAAGTCGTAAGAATCTTAGAACAAAGGAAGAAAATCTTGCACGGCTTTTCTAAGAAGCCAGTTGCCAGTCCACGTGGATGCTAGTGGTTGAAGGTAAAGAGGACTCAGGACCTCTGGAATTCAGTTGGGATTATTTTGAATTGCATGAGGATGCCGTTTCATCACCCTTTTTCGTTTAAGTGAAAACAACCCTTGTGTCTTTTCCATTCTAATTTCACCCTCGATACTGATAACTCGCTTCAACCGCATTACAATTGACAAAGTGAAAAATTACGGCGACAAAAAAATATCTTTTTAAAAGATACAAGAATCCTGATTAGTAAAAAAAAAAATTAAGTGATGAATCCTCACAAATGAATATCAAGGTCATTAATTAAATTCAATTGTATTATATCTGGGTAATCGTTATTTTATTATGCCAAAGGAATTTTATCATTGCACTTCAATTATCTTGAATTAAGTCCATTCAAGATAGTCGTACTGGTAGCACTAAAGATATCCTCATTGAAAATAGTAGATGATCGGCGTAAGGGGGATCTTCTGTGTTTATATCTTATAAGAAGGGATGATGATTTTAACCCCTTCTCTTCCCCTTGAGCGAAACAAACAATATTTGTCATTGAAAAAGATCAACAAGAGCATCCTTTGCGTCTCTTCAGGATTTATACTTTAACGTCTCTGGTATATCTATGTAGCACGACGCATCCCTTTCACCGTGAAAACGGATTAGCGAAGCAGATTCTTTGAACTTTTTGTCACAAGCCGCTATTTCATTTTGTCACACTGTAAAAGAGCCCAAAGTTATTTAACGTGGACTTGATTAAGCGACGCCGCGTGACGCCTGAGGCTATTAAAAAAAAGAAATTGTAATCTCAAATATTCAACTGAAATTCCGACAAATTTCATAATCGAAAAACATGCTGTAACGTTTCAGGAAAATTATGTTCCATTCAAATTTCTTCGTTCCGAACAACAGAGTACAGAAGTATTACGTATAGGCATGATACTATAAGCACTGTAGAGACTTGACTGAACTTGATCGTTTTACGTGGTAACGAACTTCCCATTTTCTTTACCCTAAGTCTTGCGAAACTCATAAAGTACTTGAACCTCAACTAATGCGAAATTTCGCGAATTTTCTTCGCAACCCTATTTCTATCGGGATTGGAGTTCCACCTAAGTAGAACTTAATATCCGCGAAGCCATACCTATTTCTATACACTTGATACTGATTATGGGGTGTACGAACAATGTATCACACATGATCGTACATTGGAGCTTTCTTCAATTACGTATTCAGATTTGTATTTCCATTGAATTATAATGTTTAGATAAGTTTGAAGTAACGTATTAAAGAAAAATAACCATAAACAAATTCAGTTAACTTGTCCCGCTTCATATTTTCATCCCCCTTCACCCCCGTCTCTTATTATCTTATTTTAACGAAGAATCAAATCCTACGTAGGGTCGCGATCCGATGCGTCGTCCTTTTGTTCCATAAAATCCGCTTAAGTTTCCATTTCCAAGCATCTTCAATACGTACGTTAAGACGTCAAAGAAACGTTAAATTTACAAAATAAAAGAAGAAACCACCCTGATACCCCGTCCTGGTCCATTCCTTCGCTATAAAGGAAACTGCGATTCGTACGGACTTCACTCTAAGATACAGACAAAAGGAATCACTAGAAAAATCCGCAGGTCAAAGTTCGTAAAATCGGTTAAAGATCGAAGTGCCAACTTCTAAGGTCTTACAGTGTAAAAGAGTCCCCTGAACGACGATAAAAACCCAACCGAAAAGTCGAAGGCTAGCAAAACCAAAAATAATCTTCCTTAAACTCATAATAATTCATATGTAAAAATCAGTACCCTTATCAACCCTTATCTATTTATACGTCCACACAAAGCCAAGAATATTCGGAGTACCGATGCTTTGTCAAGGTTCACTGAACGTCAGAGTAACCCGATCAGGTGTTGAAGTACAAGGTAACCAGATGGCCAGGTGAGTTTCTATCTAGGTAGAGAGGGGGTGGGTCAGTGGGTGGGTGGTTAAAGAGACACGGCAGTTTGTAATGATCAAAGTGACCCACACCCCGTTAAATACCTCACGCCTCGATCGCGTCCCAAGCATCACCGACTGATACCAAGCTGGCCGAGGGTGTCACGCTGGATTTAATTAATGCAATTTAGCATCCATCCATCATCTCGCGCGTTTTTGCCTTAACGAGGGCTGCTCGTCGCGACGCCCAGGGCACTTTGATGACGAGCAAGCCTCTCGATTATATCGACACCGAAGACCCCCAACCAATCCTCTCACGGTCATCCGGCCGTATTAAACTTCGTCATAGAAGGTTGGGCTTGTCCTATGTACCTGATTCCCTATACACCCCTAAATATATATACACACATTGAAAGCACCAGCTGCCGATACAACCGTCTCATCCCTTATAAGCGTCCTCATAGAAAAAAAAGAGATACGGATCGATTTTGGGTTTCGGTTTTATTTCCAAAAAAAAAAAAACCAAACCGCGACCAAACATTCCCCTGAAATTCTCTTTGTTCATTGGCTAAAGGTTTTTCATTCAATTAACCATGTTTTCAAGGGTTCCGTTGTTGTCATATATTGTTTTCAAGGATCCAAACCGAAAGAGGATCCAATTTCGTTTATCGATACGGTGTAACGTTACTGTTTAATAACGTTTGGGAAATCGCAGCTGTGCTTCTATTACATTATCAAACTTCCATTCAAATATATATACATATACATCCTTTTACAAGAACTTAAGTCTCTCTCACAAAAGATCATAGTCTCCGTCTATATACGCGGTTATACTGGCTGGGATTTCAGTAGAAACAGCTCTGAAATAGCCAGACGCGAAAAGGGTAGTTACTACTGTATAACAAGGTGTACTAGAACATTTCACACTCTACTAAAAGTAACAATGTATACAGGTATTACAGTTACGGATTTCAAGCTCGTACGCACGTTACGAGGCAATGTCTCGTAATAACTGTTTCCGTTATGGCAACTGCGTGCATTGGACAGTAAAGCCACTTGGTTTACACCACAAGTCATAAAGATCGACTACCAATCAATCGATAAAGGATCTTTTTATCGGTACAGTAGCTCCGCGCGTTACGATTACAAAAGAAAACCGAAATTCTATTTACATTCCGCGTACGGTCTGACGATTCGATCGAATGATCCTAGACTTTTTTTTTATTTTTCACTGGATTTCAGGCAGAAATTATTTTATTAATAATTCTATTATTTTACATGCTTCGGAACGAACACGATTTAATTGTTAACTGCAGTCTCTAAATTGCGCAACTGATCGTCGAACGTTTCCGGTCATTATCTGCATTACGAGTGATTGCAGTTGGTATTCGTTTCGATACGTATGCGCGTATATATGTATATATCGTATATTTCCATAGGTATACTCAGTCCAATTGCAATTATTATATATTCTGTTTTAGGAGATTTCGTGACTGCTGTATTCTTTATGAATAATTAATCAAACGCAATTAGCCGGGATATTGATACGGCGACTAAAAGCCAGAATCGTAAAACGGAATGAAATATATCGTTCTTGAATGATTGATAAATATTTTTTTATTTATAGACAAAAGACTGAAAGGATCACTCGTACGATTCGACGATCGCGGAATGGCAAAGATTCTAGTGATAGTGGCGTAACAGTTGAAACGTTCTCAGCGGAGCATTAACTCAATAACTTCTAATGACTACTTTAATTAGTATGACCAAGGGTCTAATTGTACGGATAATTAAAGATCCTCAGTCACGAATGAACATGACCAACCCATTATTCACGGGGAAGTTGATGACCTAATAGTTTGTACCAGTCACGTACAAGTAGAGTCTGGATTTAATACTGTATTTTGTCGCGTTGACTAATGTGTTATCAGTGTTACGTAACGCGAAATAAAAATCATCAGTTTCGTCATTAATAATATTTATCATAATTTAGACGCTTTTAACGAATGATAATCAATATCAGGGATAGGCAGGGTAACGGAGAGAATATGACAGAGAGAGAGAGAGAGAGAGAGAGAGAGAGAGAGAGAGAGAGAGAGAGAGAGAGAGAGAATGAGAGAGGACAGCAGAGAGGACAGGATGGGGACGCCTTTCGGTTTTGTGCGGCTAGGGGAAATTGAAACAGCTAACCGCGTTGGGGTTGACGAGGGTGGTGAAAGCGTCAGAGCGAACGTGGAGAAAGGAGAGAAAAGCCGAAAGAGAGACGTACGAGAGAAGGGAGAGATTCAATCAAACGAACGCATATAAATGAGTCGTTTCAGGGTAAAACTAAATTATACGGTCTTGCTTATACGTATATACCTATAGACGACATCAATATATATATATTATATACACTATATGTATACAATGCAGGTAGATACTGTCTAATATACACATATATGTACACATATTGACGCAAATTTTAAAATATAAAAAAGAAAAAGCAGGGCGCGAACCGACTTAGTTATAAATAAAGCGAAAAGGCACACGAGTTGAAAAAAAATTGTAATTTTTTTTAAGGGGAAATTAAAAGGGTTTCATAGACTTCAATTTTTTTTGGGATTTATCGGACCCCACTTCCCCCTTTTTTTCTAGTAGCGACTCAATCTGCTACGAGATAAGGATAAAGATCGTGGTAGGGAATGTTTCTTTTTAAAGTAAAAAAGAGCGTCGAAAATTCTACTGATAATTCGACGTCCCCCGAGACGCCGTCTTGTAAGTCATAGTAAAATCCGTGCTTTCCACTAGTGGAGTTTACAAGTCAGTCCTTATCAAGACTCATGGTAGGAGTTTGGTAACAGTAATCACAGTCTCTCCCCCCTTCCCATTCCTCGTTCGCCATTTTGTCGCTAGCCGATGAATGCTCACTGCGTCTCGAGCATCAAGCATGATAATTACGACGAGTTTTGCAATGAACTGCAGGCGTTATTAAGTTCTCGACTGCGACTCAACAGTGGGAGTATGATATAGAGTTAGAGAGATACAAAAAGAAAGCAACCGGAAGTCAGAAAAAGACTCTTAGAAAATGCGTCGGTTTTCCATATAATTACGAAACCAATATATCCACTAAGCGGAACCTGGCACGTCAGTCAAGTTCTAATATTTGTTCAAGTTAAAAAAAGAATTCTAAATCGATACCTGTGACAATCCATCGCCATACCAAATAATAATAATAAAAACCTAAATACTGACAAAAATGCCTCCTGAACCCAAAAACCCGATAATACCTCAAACACATATAGTATAGATATACGTATCGAGGAGATAGAAAAATAGATCGGAAGAAAGGACGACGACGTAAGTCTCGTAACTGACGCGAGAGTAAAGCCAGGAAGATGGCCGCGAGTAGAAAATTAAATAACCAAACTTTCCAAAGGATTTCGTAGGGGGTCCTGGAGGAGAGAAGAAGCCGCCAGCATCGGGGCAGAGCTGCCACCGCGGCGGTGAAGTGACTGGAAAGAATCAAAAGAACAAACAGTGACTGAGCCAGGGGAACCCCCCGGGTTCGCTAGTAGGTAAGACAAACGTGACTCGGGCGCCGCCATTTTAACCAAAGCCTTTGTCCGACGTCGGCACCGTTCTTGGCGACGCTTCAACGAATTTTCGAACTTTTCCTCGCTACGCTTTTCCTGTTGCCCTACTACCCCCCGTGCCCCCTTCCACCACCCCTTTGCCCCACTACCCTTTCTCTTCCTGTACTTTTCTTCGCGTTTCTATACTTCTTCTTTCTTTCTCTTGCACGGTGCTGCCCTCTCTCCAGGCTCCGTCTCGACAACTATCTGTTTCTCTCTTCCTTGAAAGCCGATAAAAGTTTGGTTGAGAATTTTCTTTTTTTTTGGTCTACTTTCTTTCCAGCAAGTTTCTTCATTATGTCAATGGCCGATGTGTCGTGTCACGTGGAGGGGGCAGGGGGGGCAATGGAACGGCAAAAGGAGGTCGGTCGGTGGTAGTCATCATCTGTGATCCGTTCAGTAGGGGGGCAGAGGTCGATTGGTCTTTACTGACCCGATCCGATCGTTGATAAATTGCCAGAGGATTCTTCAGCCGGAAGACGAAGTTTTATTAACACGCGCGGAAATAGAATAGAAAAGGAAAGAAAAAGTCAACCCGGTCAATTATGCAGCAGTCACTTGCAGCTACTGCAACGCTGAGGAGAAGGTTCTCGGCGGCTTCCGTGTGGAGTCGTTCAAAGCGTCTTCGACGTTCGAACTGTAAAGTGCAGCTAGCTATACAGATACAAAGAGCAAAACCTCTACGTGAACTTGACTATCGATATATTCTCATAATCGATTATTCATACTTGTGCTGATCTAATAAGAAATAATCTGATCCAATTTTTTTTTGAAAAATTCCAACAATTCATTTTTAACACGACGAGCTTCTGTCGCGTTCAAATGATTCTTCAATTATCGATTGCTTATCTGTTATAACGAATTTTATTGTGCAACAAGTAAAAATTGAGTAAACAAACATAGGTGTCCAAAAAAAAATAATGGCGAAAGGATATTATTTTGTTTTCAAATGGTTGGAACCATACGACAGATTGTACTAATTGGAAAAAATTTTTTTTTAAATTATAGATTTCTAAGAAAGATCTCAGCGTCCTGTCTCGTGCGTTAGAAACATATATCAATAGCGACGTCATCTATAAAAGTTACTACTGCGCTACACGGCTCACGGAGGGGAAGGATGCGCAAATCCGTAAATCAAGGTAACCACACGTCGTCACGATAAAGTAGTCGGTAACGTTAGGTTTGAGAAAAGGCCAGGTAGATTTAACCGTCTACATAACTTTTAGCGGGGCCATCACAAATCAAAGGGAATTGAGTGCCGGCGCGTGAGAATGTGAGTTCCAGCGCCGAGACGACACTAGACGAGAGTGAAACCTGCTGGTGAAAGGAAGACGTTAGGAAGAGGGGGGGTTGGGAATGAATATCCTAACAAATGCTGAGATTTGGTTTCTCTGGTTGATGGATGAGCTCAGAAACGCTATCAAGAGAGAAGGATCTTTTGGAGAGATCCTGACCGAGGACGAAGGGCGGGATGAGTTTTTTTACTCTTGTCATTGATAAGAATATAAAACCATAGGAACTTTATTAGAGATCTGATAAGAAACACTATAATCGCTTTACTCTTTATTTTCAACAACTAGCAACTACGATTATGTTGATGGTTATGGACTGATTTAGAAAATTTTTTTCTGTTAATGATCAGATCATTCAAATTCATTATTTTGTTATTTGAGCACACAGTGTAGAGATAAGGAATGTATTTTTTTTTATGGAATTCAGGTCGACGGATGTACATATTTTTTACGCGGTGAACATGGCATGCTGTAATGAAAAGATGAAACAATTTTGTTTTCCATGTAGCGACTATTCGCGAGTATTGAGAAATACGTTGAACGGTTGCAGTGTCGCCGATATGAAAACGTCAGTCGCTCGAAGGAACGTTTGCCGTATGAATTACGTCAAAGGCTACGTCGTCGGAAGCGGAAGTGAAGCGATGCTTATTCGGTCGGAAGTTGCAGCGAAGCTTGGTGGCCTCGAGAGAGGAGCGGGCCGCTCTTGTAGCAACGTAGGGAGAGATGAGAAAGAGAGAGTAGAAGACCAAGAGAGCGTAATACATAAAGGGGGAGAGAGAGAGAGAGAGAGAGAGTGACAAAGAGCGAGGACTATCTATCGACAGGAAGGCCGGTGTAGATATTCTGTTATCTGTTGCGATATAAAATATGAAGACGCGAGATAGAATTCTATCGTTCAATGAAAATACACATTTCTGCTTACTGGAATTATTCAACCATGATTAATCCATATTCCAAATTTTCCATAAACTTTCGTTCAGACTGATCGGTCGAAAAATCATATATGATAAGGACTTTTTTTTTCTCGTGCTACACTTAACAAAGAGAATACATAGAAATTTCTATTTTCGTGATTGGCATCCAATTACGTCAGGACACGGAACAAGGAAAATCAATTTAATCCAGAAATGGCGGAAGGTATTCGTTAAAAATTTGCACCCTAAGCAAGAGCAGGGGACAAGCAATATTGTCCTATGGTGTGGCCAGGCGTGATTAATATACGAAATACGAATGACTTTATTCATGGGATTCGCCTTGTTATGCAGATCGAATTTATGGTTAAATCATATGGTGCGGTCGAGTTCTCGCCATGGGATTAAACGGGGCGAGGCGCCTATGCATGGCCGTCGTTACAGCTTTTCCGCTTTCGACGCTCAGGGCGATGGGAAATTAGGATAATGAACGCGCGATATCCGGGACTCAAAATTATTAACTACCACTAATGCTAACCTAATTCGAATGAATTTGTTGGATCACTCGATATATGGTATTCACGAAACTTATCGATCACCAACATCCATTATCATTTGTCCAACATTCTTAACGCCTAAAACCCAAAAGTTCAAACCCAAACCATTTAAGGTTTTCTTGTGGAAACCAATAATGAAAATCTTTGAGTGAATGAAGACGCGAATAAGGTACTCTTAATTATATCTATATAGTATACGAGTACCGAGTAAAGTTACAAGATTAAGGTACGTACAAGTACGTACTGTACAAAGTTTAAATATCATCGTAAAAACCTCATTTTCTTGAGTCTCATCCCAAAATATCGGTCACGAAGCGACCCAAGTTGCGAATTTGTAAATTATTCGCAACTTGAATGATACAAATAATGTTCACGGTAGGGTGAGTTTACGATACAAGTTTCGCACTGGAAACCTTAGTAAGAGTATATTAGGTCCAATCTTACCTTCGTGAAGCTTCTCCAAGGTGCCGCTGCCTTGGGTACCAGCTGCGGTGAGAAAGACTAGCGTCAGGAGCCAGAAAGCCCTTCCAGTTATATGATTTCTTGCGGTATCCATCATCGTGTTAGCACTCGCGAACTGAAAAACAAAAATGATAAAAAAAATTAATAAAAGAAAATAACTTTTTCGAAAATTGATCGTATCAGGGTTTCGGTTATCTTTTGACCTAAAACTTTCTCCGTCGTACTTCAACTGCTTTGCACGGTACCAGCTTCTCCACGTGGATTAGGTTTTCCAGTTTTTGGTACGGTCAGAAAAAAATCAGCTGTCATCAGAATCCAGTCGATTTAATCCAAAGAAAAAATGGCGCGTTTCATGAAAAGTTCTACTTCTTCCAGAATATACCCAACCGCAAAGTAATGACAAATGGAAGTCAGCATTGAGAACTTCAGTTCCGCTACAGTGAAGATGGAAGTTGGGCATAGAGTGTCGAGGAGTAGAGTGAAGTTTTCTATGTCCCATAGAAAGAAGCGTGTAAGGGCATACCGGTCGAAACAGGGATTCTGTGTTTGCAGTCGGCTAGTCTGGCAAATATGTTTTTATCAAGATGGCTGACAACATCGAAACTTTCAGAGTATCAATAATGCTCGCTGAGAAAAAGCAGACTGCGTATATCATTCGGATTCTATGGGATTCTAGAAGCCCCTCCTCCACCCCCTATCTTTATCAGAGATACCATAGCGAACTGGCTACTGTACCGGTATTTTCTTGCGAAGGCGTTCGACTTCTCTCCCGCTTCCACTTCCTTTTTCTCACCAGGACGAAATAATGAATGATCCTAATAGAGCAATCGTGCCAGATCCTCCCTTCTCGTCGAAAGAACTTTTACTTTGGGACAAATACGCGGAAACTCGAAGCGCGTCTCGTAAATCAAAAGTTTCGCACCTAACTGTTTTCTTCGTTTCTCATACCCCTCTCACAGAATTTTCTTTCTTCATTTCACATCCATTCCTTTTTCTTTTTACTGTTCCGTATTTCATATCCTGCCCAGTGGACTTACAAATGGACAGTATGTGAATATATATATATACTGGTTCGATAAAATCATTTTGATATCATTATTGTTACTGTAATTCTATATATATTTAATATATCTAACGGATAAGATACTTCTGGAATCTTGACTGTAAATTGTATTGTAAAAATATTCGAACTCTAATGAAAATAACTTAGTTGGACTTTCGTTCGGAGTAACCTAGAAATATATTAATCATCATTCCACGATTCTTTTAAGAGAGTTAGCCAGGTGGTTACACCTGGAGATAGCACTGTCTGGCGGTGTTTCTCAGCAGACGAGAAATTACGGGAAAATGGAGGAAAGAAGAAGTTCGAAGATAAATGGAATCCGGGAGGATGCTACCCGATTAAAATTACTCTTATCGATACTTCCCCAGCAGAACTAGTTACGGGAGAAATTTCTAGGACAGACTAATACGATAATTTGGCATTTGCAATTGCTGTTACTGTCTTGATAAGACAATTTGATAAACAAGCAAAAAAGAAAATTGTCAGACCACCAATGAACGTCCTTAATTTTCTTAATATGATGGACATTTTCTCGAAATTAATTATTCAATTCGATTTATCAGATTATCAAGAATCTGCATGACAGTCAATTCTATAGAATCCATGTGTAACCTATACCTTGAGGAAACTATAGGTTATATAGGAGATACATTCGAAATCCAAAGCACTCGACATCCTAAAGTGATCCACTCAATCAGACAAGGCTTCGCGCAGAACGGCATTTCTAGGACACTCGTCCCCAGACTGTAATTTGCACGAACATCTTCAAAGACGTCCAACTCAACCTGGATGCTTCCCCTTAACTATCCCTGGTCCAGTAAACCTGCTATTTCCTTGGTCGACCATACCCACATCCGGATCCTCTCTATAACCATGTAGTAAACTATTGGATTATCGAGTGACAATAAATGAGACAATAGATTGGAAGACATTAGCAGTGGGAGGCTAAGTGTGTCTAGTCAGAATCCAGATTGAAGTAACATTTTGTAATTCAAGAAGGCAGTGCTTAATGGAAATGACTAAGTGATGAGGTATCGATTGGTTATCGATCTAGATACGTATTTAGGTGCTATTTTCTAATAATTGACAAATCTTCGATTCCCGGAAGCAAATGTCTGCAGCGATGCAGCAGGTAATGGGTAACTGATCATCAGCCGCATTGCAACGTGAGTGAAGTATCTAACGAAGTGAGCTGAAACGCGTTTGAAATGAAGTTAGCAGCGGACAGGAGAAGTAAATTCGTCGAGTGAATTGTGGAACGGAGCTGGTGGATGAATTGACAAACGTGGGAACGGATGGGCCTAAAATCCAGGGTAATCTTCGACTAAGCCGGCTCGAGTCGAGGTCGTATTAACGTACCAGTAGGTACCAACCTATAGACAGAATCCCTTTCTCGTCCTTGGTAACCAGCCATTGCCAACCTGCAGGAGCTGACAAAGCGCCAGAGGGGTTTCCAAGGTGTGTTAAGTTAATCGGAGCACCGGTGCGTTAAGTCCTGTCACCGGTTATCTCGTTAGTGGAGTCTTGGTCCATATATGGAACAATTGAATTTCTATCATAGACAAAAACAATGAGTGAGCAAGCTTGAGAAATACCATAAAAATTGGATACGAAGGACAAATGACAATAGCTCGAGGTCCCTGGTCCAAGTCTTGATCCTTATACCCATCTATGAAGTAGATCAACTTGATAGGGTAACACTGGACACGTTATCTCATAGATTTTGATTCCATCCCCAGGGACATTCTCGATGGTACTTAGAGCATAGAAATGCGGTATAAGAGAGGTCGTCCTGGAGTGGACTTGAGAATCTGAAGGACATTCAGGATCAATATTTATAATCTCAATTGTGAGCTACCCGGAGTAGTCTTCTTCGTGGATTCCTTCAGGAGTTATCCTTTCAGGGTACTTCCGGATCCTTAAGGAGTTATACCCTGGTCCAGAGTAACATCGATCCGTTACTCTTTCAAGGATACCTACTCGTTTCACTAGGTCCTCGTATAGCGTGGACATCCCTGGGGAATACTTGTGTAGACCTCAGATGGATTTTGAGGAAGGCCAGACTTTCCAAGCAAGCTTTCCAACGTCCACGGCAGGCAGACAAGCATGCTGACCACCGTGAGAGCAAGTTGGCCTTTGTGGAGTTCCTCAAGCACGTTAGTTGCCTAAGATAGGGTAGCAACCACCTCTTCCGTCGTTGAACGAACCTGTCCAAGGGTGGTCCAGTAGTTCGTGGTTTTAGGGGTGATACAGTCACCCTCTGGTGCTAAGGGTGAGGTAGAGTTTTCCGGGCTCGTGCTGGGAGAACGAGAGAGGAATAGTGAGAAAGGTTACAGCCTGAGTGGGATGGGAGCTAGACGCTCGACTCTTTGAAGTTCCTAAAAGCTGCCTGGTTACTGGCAAGGTAGGAACCCGCTTCCATGCCATCCGCACGTATACGGGTATGGAGCTGGGAAATAAATAAAAAGAAAAGCCATACGGAAAAAAGGGTAGCGAATATAAAAAAAAACAAAGAAAAAAGTCGTGTAGCGCGTACAACGTATCCAATGGTGCAAATTCGACGGATTTGCCAGGCTCTATGGTAAAACTCAAAAAATTTCAGGATCCTTAATAAAAGGGGTATTGAATTTTTTAGATGATCAAAAATTCACGTGCAAATTAATTGATACTATTAATTTTATCTATTATTCACTCCGCAAGCTGGATAGCAACAATTGCTCCTTTTAAATTTAGAGGGACACAAGACAGTGCTTTTAATGTAAATCAGGTGAAAGGATCATCAAAGATGTATAAGGTCCAAAAATTGATTTCAAAGAGTCAAACAGAACAAGCAGATATCGAATGTCAAAACGAAAGGTACCATAACGTAGAAAATCACGTACAGAAACGAGAGGCAAAGCTTTTCTTTTTGTTAATGACTCAGATGTGGCAGGTCAAAGTTCACGATATCAAGGGTGGTCGTTTCATCTTCGTCCCCTTTAGTTCCTCAAGGTACAAACGTGCTTACAGGGATCGGATAACGCGTTCAGCACTAACGTTAAACCATATCGAAGGGATCCAATTTTCATGGTAACTAATTATTTCTACCTCCACCATAGAAAACCCCAAAGATTTTTTCATAAATCTTACCAACCTGATGTTCCAATTATCCCCTAATCCAACGTAGCTTAAAGCTCTTGCAGCTTTCAAGAGACAAGGACTACTTGTCTGATCTCTCCTGTCGCGGTTGAAAAGCCAAAACCGTTTTCGGTTTTGCGCTTCAGGCGACAGCCTGATAATCGAATGTGCTATGCTTTTAGCGATAATGGGCAAGTACACGTGCCAGGAGTCGAGAGTGTTCTCCCACGGACAACTGCGTGGTAACTGAATTATTTTCCTGGTAGGAGTCAGAGAGAGGAAGAGAGCGAGAGAGAGAGAGAGAGAGAGAGAGAGAGAGAGAGAGAGAGAGTGAGTCAAAGTGAATCGAGTATAGTCAAAGTATAAATGAAACAATATAGAATATTTAAATCATGGGATTCAGTCATGAAATTTTGTAACAAAGTTATCTAAGTCTCTGAGCTGCATTGATAACCGTGACAGTACTTTTTTGAATTTTATGTAAAAATGAGAAAAACAGTTTTATGGGGTTTTAGAAACTCGATTTAATTAATGATCCTACTATGGTGCTACTCTTTGGTAGCGAAGCTCTGTTCTACTGCTGGAAAACTGTCAAATTCATTTCATTAGTCCTTTAATGCTGAGTACTGTTAATCATAATCAGCCAGAGTTTATTAGGCTATTCTACGGTGGCCCATAGGTTCAACTACGGAGGCCATGGTGGTGAACTTTATGGGGGACCTTTCCATTACTACTGGAGAGCTTTACGCGTCGACCTTATGGACTTGCACAGCTGTCCAGACAGTAGAAACTTGAAATTATTAATGGTCAGACGAGCAGTGACGTTTTCTCTCTTGATTGTACGTGAATAAAACGGTTTTTTTGTATTATTTTTTAATCAATTACAAGATTGCTCATTTGAAACAGTCAAAGGACCAATGTAATCCCTTGCGACTGAAAATACATTAACGGGTCGCTAAGCAGGAATGATAATACTCGAGACAGAAGCTGTTGAGGGAAGAATAAAAATTACGACAAACCCTCTGAGAATTTTGGGAAAACTTGAACTCGTAATCCGAATGGAATTGTTCGAGTCGGCAAAGGTTGGTATTATTAAGTCCCTAGATATTCCAAGAGCATTCGAAATGAATCACAGCTCTGACATTCTGGTTTATTCGGATGATACTGGATATATAGTTAGGTGATATACCAAAACCAACAAGAACCCCATTCCTTTTTGTTTAACATTTCCCATAATTTTTTTTATTTACTACACCATTTTAGGTTTTCCCAAAGTTGATTGCGTTGGGAATATAATTTGATTGCCTCAGCGTCCCCGGCCAATAGATACGATAATCCAAGCTTGGAGTTTAATTAAAAAATATTATTGACTATTCTTTTCCAGTTATTTTGATTCGTTTGAAAGTCATACAAAAAAAAATTAATACACCTAACAACGTGCGCGAGAGAGAGAGAATTTTATCAAGAACAAAGAGACTTCCGGGACAGATAAAAATTCCACTAACGTATATCCGGCTACATGCTATTTTTGAAAAATTTGTTCTTTTCAGTTAGATCTCTCGTCCGGGCAAAAATTCGCCTCCTGTTTTTCTTCCGTTAAGGAAGAGCAGATACGTTTCATCCAAACTAATCGGTTTTACGCTTCCAGACGCAAAGGTAGAGGCGTAACGCAGTAAGACGACGTATAGACGTAAACGCAGACGTCGTGCTCGACGTCGACGTCGCACTGTACTTAACTCTTACCGAGTTAGTATCAACGTGACAAGACCTCTCAAAGCTCGTAGTCGGATAATAGGATAACGTAATAATACGAAAGCTTAGTCGCAAGGCCTACGATGCACTGGGGTTGTCAAGACGGGGTTGGATGGTGCAATAACCCAATTTGTAAAAGGTAGAGAGAGAGAGATAGATAATACGACACATTGAGACAAAAAGACAAAACAAGCCGGTAAAAAAGATGAAGAGAAACAAGGTTGAATCATTGAAAAATAAAGAAGAAAAAAAAAGCTCAAAGATAAAGAATTCCCCTTTTCTTTTCGCCTTTGGCTCAATAACCTTCTTCCTTTTGACTATCTTTTTTCTTCGTGCTTCTCTACTAGTAGTCCTGTAGCTATAGCTAGGTGCATAGCTCGTTGACTGGCTGGCAGGGTGGCTGGCTGGTAAGGGTGGCTTGCTGTCTGACTGTCTGGCTATCTAGGCAGTTCCTCCACTAGCTCACACAGTACACTCCAAGCAGCTTCTCCTCCTTCCTCCATCTCCTCCACCTCTCTTTCTTCTTCCTTTCAGCTGATTCTTTCGGCTTCCAGCATCCGCCTCATTCTCAAGAGCTTAGCCTTCCCTTGCTATATCTCCTGGTACCTACTTCCATCGTCTATCTACCGCCTTCCTCCATTCGACTCTTCGTTAACAGAAGCCTGGAACCCTTCATTGAGGTATCAGACGTACACTCTGACCTAAAAGTTTCGGCCTTGCTCTTCCCACGAGATTCAAGTGCCTTCGAGGCAATCGAAAAGACACAGACTTCTTGCCGACTTCAACCCCTTCAGGGAGTACCAAACCAATTTCACTTACAGCGTTAACCGAATCCTCCATACTTTTATTTATGCCTGCAAAACCTAATTAACGGATCCTTACATAATGCCTAGACACACTATATCGTTCTATTAAATTTTGACCTCTCGCTTCGTACCCCCCCTCGAATTTATCAGAATTCCAAAATTCCCTGTAACGTATAACAAAGAGAACCACTCGCCGTTTCACTGAAAATCATCTGAAATACTTTTAGATATAATTACACTTTTTTTTCAGACACCTCCGTCTCCCCGTATCTTTCGTTCATTAAGGGATGGTAATATTTAATCAAATTTTCTTGAATGTTCATAGTACAATTTTACGGTCGGTGACAAAAACAAGCGTTAGTAGTCACGTACTTAAAAGTCATATTAAGTATTTTTATCCTTATCATTCTCTCGTACGGAACAGATATTAAGGAAAGCTGAGAAATAGATATGCTTTAATATTCCATGGAAATGGATATATATAGGTATACATATATACGTCTTCTAGAAATATGAAGAAATTCCAAGCTATGTAAAAAAGGGCGATAACGACCCTCTGTTTACGTCCTTAACGTGGCACACGATACTCTCTTCGGCCGCCCCTCCCCCATCCCCATCCCCAAACCTCTTTGGAAGACGCGAAATAGGTAGCAGTAGTCAACACGACAGTAAAGTTATCGGTGACGACGGTTCTACAAGAAAGGCCTGGAGAGTTCGCCGGCGTGTAGCGAGCCGTAAATCTTTTTATACGTCCCGGTTTATTTCACTTTTATTGCACCTCGTAATTTGTTAATGATGCAGTAAACGCTGACTGCATAATGGCCGCTAGAATATAATAGGATCATTTCTATTTGCCATAGCTCCCGGGCCTCTTCATAACGTTCGCGCAAGCTCTTGGCCAATAGGGACTCGAAGCGGGACCAGTCGGGCAAAAGCTCGAGTGGAACCGAATGAGTGATTCCAAAAAAAATATAGGTTGTTGCGTAATAAACAATTGTGGCTTTTAATAGGGTCATTCGAGGACACGGCGGTACAGTCATTTATGAGGGAAAAAAAAATACCTTTCTTGTTTGAGGTAACGTACTGGAACTTTGAAATTGCTATATTCTCGCGTGGAGAACGTTTACTCGGAATACAAAAGTACTTGACTTAGCTCCATTGGCAACCTTTACTGTCATCTACTATTCAGGGGAACGCCATTTTCTTTTTTTATTGATCCGCAACAGGGCACTGTTATTTCCTATTTGAACGGTGATATTGATCGCTTTTAGAGATTATTAGAAACGAGCCTCGTTCGCGTTACAGCCCTTAGGTATTCTAAGGGAAGTCGAACCTATGATTCATTCCTCTGTACGGTTATTTTCATATTACCGGACTAAACCGTCCGCCCTTGTGGCGCCATATTTATTTACTTGTTATCTGTTCAGTTTGAGGCACACAGAAACGCAGGTACCAATCATTATGTATAATTCAACGATAGGGGGTTAATAAAGCATTCTCTTTTCTTGCCGGAATAAATTCACCAACTTCCCAACCCTGTAACTTCGGAATTCTTAAGTGGAAAATACGAATGGTTTTTTGAAGACTGCTAAATTATATTTAACTGTCATCCCTTGGATGATTTCGTGTTTAATATTCCTGACAATGGCGTTCTTTTGATGTGTCGTACAACTACCCCCTCTCTCTCCCTCGAGGGGTAGCAAAGTACCTGGAAAACTGAATGAACTCTGATATAGGATCCAGGGCAATTTTTGGTGGGCAATTTGAAGTTGAAGTAGGTTACATCCAAACAGATACAGGGATGCCAACGGACAGACGAAGCGAAACAGTGGATATCCAAAACGTAGAGAAAGGAAAGGGTGGAAAAGGTGAAAGTGCTGATTGTGGATGATGCAGAGAATTAAGGGAAGAGATGGGTCTCCCGGTGCTTTCATGCTACTGGAAAATCAACGGACCGTAACGTAATCCAATACAGTACACTCTCGGTTCCCAAGGTTTCACCTCCGAATCGTTTATACGACGTTGAGCTCAGAGATTATTAATTGTAATTAAATTCAGAGCCCCGAATCGCAAACCGACTCTTTTAAACCGCTAATTCGCATCGCCCGCTTCGTCGAGTTTAAACCGTATCGTTCATTCGTGTTTCATTCGCGTCTAAACCATACCATATGCCCAGGGTCCCTTTATACAGTACTGGAAATAATAAAAACAAGTAATAAACAAATTATCCCGTAAAAACAAAGTATAACGTTGCATAAGATATAAATATCTAGCGATTATTTGGTTTTGAGATTTTTTTAGGAAAAAAATCTTTTTTGTATCTCTATAAAACTTTTTTATGCTTATTCAACGCTGTGACGTAAGCCGGTTTAAAACGAGTGGCAATCAGGATTGCGGTTAATAATTTTCAAACCGGACGAACGATACGCCCGGCAACGTGTACGCGATAGCGAAATTCCGCGTTGCGGTGGAAAACCGCAGCTACCAACCAAAACCAGCAACTCCATCCGGAGAGATGAACCATTGGATAACGAGAATTCAGGGAAATACTAATCGTCGGGTTTTTGAACGTTGACGTAAAATGAGTTTCGACGAATTAACGTGAAAATCGTTATGGGGAACAATGATAGCGCGCAGTCTGCTGCGGTTTTAGAGGGACGTTTAATGCGTTTCTATATTTCAGTGGAGACTTCTAACCAGTTATACCGGAGGCTGCGCTCAATTCACACGGTTAACAGTACCGAGAGCACAACTTGTGCCGACGAATTGCGCGCTACAAATTTCCCATGAAAATCTACGGAAAAGTTACTAAAACCGCCTGGAGACCAGTGTCAACGGAGTTGCGTCACATTTGGTAAATTGGAATGACCGGAAAACGAGGATATCGTCTCCTAGAAAACGAAATTCACTAACAAAGTAGAAAACCGAACGGAAAATCCAGATGAATGAACAATACCATACAGACAAATAGGTAAGAGTCAAAAAATCGCATGTATAATACACGTGCGTATTAGGTGAAAACAAAAAAAAAAGAATTTTGAAAATTCCCTAGGAACAATCAGGTGTTTTCATGAAGTCTCAAGGGTGCTCTGCGATCCCATGCATTACCGTAGATGTGGTCGACGCATAATTCATAATATAATCCAGTGGTATATAAAGGGGCGAGAGGGATGAAATGCGGTAGGGGTAGGTAGAAAACCATGTGCAGTAAAACTACGGCAGGTTTCCGCGGTCGCCAGACAGAAACTTAGCGTCCAAGTTTTAATTCAAAGTTTTATTTATGCGAGTCGTGGATTATCGTAAAGCTACCCCTTGGCTGGGATTTGGTATGGAAAGGGATGATAACGTTGGCGAAACCACAAGGGACGCGTCCGGTCAAGGGTGGTTATACCTGAATCCAATTATATCCTTGATAAATAAATATCCAATAATATCTGTGGCCACGAAAAACCGCACTCGTAACCCGTCTACTGGCACTTTCAAAAAACTACCCTTAAAACTGTCCATGACAAAAAAAATATCAAAGATCCCAGCAGCAGCGACGGACTTCCTAGACGGGGTAGAAATCCGATTTGAAATTCGTTTAGGCGGGCGTTCAAAATCATTGAAGATAATTAACCCGTGGCGTCACGGGGTAGTAGTGTCAGGGGTGTGAGAGCAGCCCTTCCCCACGGGGTGGCTGAAAGGTTAACGCAGTTAGCCCCTTACGGGAGGAGTAGTGTTGGCGACTGTAGGGCCGGGGCGTTTTAGTAAAATGGCCTGAAAATGCAATTATCAGCTATAGGTGTGCCGTAATGAATTGCTGGCGTTATCTATAGCATGAATTCTGTCTCTATTTCTCTCTCGCTCACCCCTATTCTCTCCCTTACTCACCCTCTCTCTCTCTCTCTTACTTATGTTACGTGGTATATATATATTCTCTCTCTCTCTTTCTCTTTCTACTCTTCTACAGTTTCACTCCATCCCTTACTTTGTATATTAGTTGTCCTCTTCTTGGGAAATAACCAACACTCTCTCAGTACCTACTGCTCTTTCAACCCTCCCATCAGATTGCTCTGACCCCACCCCCTCTTGGGGTGGCTCTTAGCACCCTGGGAACTTTAACTTATCGATACCGAAAGCTTACCGGCTGAGATTAAAGTCGGGGCGTCGTTACGACTAAGCGAATTAATTTACGGATTAATAAGAACGAACTGATGCTATTTATGGGCTTGATTCGCATTACTGTACTGGAAAACTTTATCTTCCTCGCGGACCAGAACATAATTCACGAAAGACAGATGCATCTGTTACGGCTCGGTGTTTAATAAAAGTTTTTACGTTATTTACTGTCTCTTAAACAGTTATTAATACTGAATGATAGAATATTAAATAAAAAGATTTATTACAGTACCATTAAATATTCCGTTAAACAATTTAGTAAACTGTAGAGTCAATAAATAATATGTCTATTTTAATAACAGCGTTCAAAATCCTTCTCTGTACTATGCTTCTGTATCAGAAAAATCATCCCCTTAAGTATTCCTCCGATATCGTCAGTATTTCCAAATAATCGTATAAAAGTCGTAGGAAGATTGTTAAACCCTTCTGTAATGCTCCAATAGGAATTTCTCCTGAACGCAAATGCATAACGATGAGGTCATCATACAGCAGCTACCATTAATACTGACGTATCCTTTGTAAGATTCATGATTGAATAGAATCTCAGCCTACCATGAATGTTGGGCAACAATGCCGACGTTGAAAGTGGAGGTAAGTAACACTGGAGCGACGTTAACAGAATAAGGTCAAAGGTACTTAGAATTGCCTGATCCTCAATAGCGAAACCTGAAGTGCTTACCAGCTTAGTTTACAGCTCAAGCCTTCGTTCGAGAGGATCTGAGATATGACGTTGCTGAAAGCGCAGTTGGGTCCCGTTGTAGTTGAAAGTGCAAATAGATTTTGGTTTACGTCCACCATCCGGTTCATTCATACCTGATCTATTTCAGAGATCTAATCAGATCTAATCCATAGATCATTCGGATAGCTTCATGAATTCTTAAACGATGCACTTGGTCCTTGGCCCTAGAAGTCATTTAGACCTTCTGAAAATGAGCTTATCTAGATGTTGATCGTCGACCCGCTAGGTCCTTGGTCCCTCCCCCCTAGTAAGCGATTATCCCATGGGTTCCCTGCAGGATCTAAATCGAGTCCAAGATTATAGATAAGACCATAAGTGTAACAGGGAACTAGTGACACCATAAAAAGAACTCATCAATGTTTCCACACGTCGACTTACGGCGCTTATAGTTCAGTTAGTATTAAGCCGGACGCGGAGCAGTTCAATTTAGGAGGTCGCCCGTTCTGGTACTCGACGCTGAGGAAGACGTCAACCTGGACACGTAGAACAAGTCGTGTGCGTCGACGCGTACCGTTTCCACTAGGTGGTCTGGTGCGTATGAGCGAAACTGCCACATTATCTGGCATTTACTCCTTGGAAGCGGTGAAAACGGGGAGACGCCATTGGCTCAGCAGACATTTCGCTGTCCCTGGACTCATAACCTGTCCGAAGGATCCGTGCCAGAAGAGACGCTCTTAATTAAACCAGTCAAGGAGAAGACGCCAGCTGCCTGAACTCCCTCGTCGTTATTTCCAGCCATCAATGCAACTTTAGCACCACTAAATCGATGCTGCCTAGGCCCAAGTCCGATATCGCACCAATTAACTTCATGGAGAATCCATTCGTCTGGCTGGTCACGCATACCTACTACTAGAAGCGAATTCGCCGTAATAGGAATTCCCGTTATTAGAACTCCCTCGATTTAAAGGGTGCCTTGGTTATGTCCTTATGACGTAATACCCATAAACTCACCTAAACCCTAAATATTGAGACCTGAACTAAGTTCATCCAGAAAGCGCTCTACAATTCTATTTATTTTTTTTATTTCCTTAGACGGCTACAGAATCAATTGGAAATACTTCACAGCGATACCATTTCCTCGCGAAGCACCACCATAAATGTACCCCAGGGCGAATAGAGTAATTTTCACGTTTCTCCAAGTCCGGGTTCCAGTATCGCTCGTTGAACTGACTCTGGCCCTGCCCGTCAATTACAAATCCAATTTCAAGCCTCGAACGGTGTTGCCTAGCTGAAGTATCCTAGACCCCACCCCCCCTGCTTCCCCGTTACAGGTATTTACAAGGCCATAACACCCGCAGCACTTCCTAACCGATCGATTTGGCCATCCGCAGAAGACCGTTCCACGGCAAGAGGACCAACGCAAATGTTGGGCATCATGGGGCTTCGCAGTGAACGGGAAAACAAAGAGGAAGGGACAGAGCAAGGGAGAAGTGGTACCACAAATAGCCAGAGAACCAGTGAGCCAAGCGGGCTTCTCCGTGGTTGCGTGGCGACTGGTTCAGGCATCCTAGACAGCCGTGGAGAGGTCCTTGATTCATGGCTGTTGAAACCATCCCTCCTCTGCCCCACCACCCTGGACCACCCGTGTGCCTTTCTACAACCCTCTGTGCTCTGGCTACCTACATACGTCAAGGTATACCTCTGGTGTGACCGTGTGTGACCGCCGGTCACCAGCAGAAGGCAGCTCTACATCCTGATGTGGTCAAGCCAGTCGTCCACTCATTTGCACTCCGTTGTTCTCTCGGACTTCTCTATCTCTCTTTCTCCTCTCTCTCTATCTCTCTCTCTTGTCCTCTCTGTATAGTTCTTTCTCTGCCCTCCTCTATACGACCTCTTCGAACGACACAGACCCACTCCCTCTTGCACTTCACGTTTCGCTTCTCCTTTTTCATTCAAGAGACCTGGGCCAACGATCTGGATAGGCAGCTACCAAACTACCAGGGCAGCCACTGTCCAGCCGTTTTTGAAGTGACATAACGAAGTGCCGTAATAAAATGGGAATTATATACAGGGCCATGGACGTACAGCATTCCACCCTCGACCTTCAGCCCTTATTTATTGACCGTCCTAAATCCTACTATCGACACTCAACCCAACAAGGTTACGAACCCACGAAAGGTCGACTCTATCGAAGTTTCATATTCACGGTAACATACTATGGCCTTGATACTTAGAAAATTGGCGAGGATGCAAAAAATCGTCTGGGAATATGATAATCATTTTAATGATACCAATAGAATGATATAATATGAGACATTCGTAATCATAGCAAATTTAAATTAGAAGTGAAAGGTAAATAATCTTACATATTTCTTATTACATTTTTTTGGAATTTCCTGTAATTTTGATTCATTGCATCTAATACAGATGGGAAGGTTTTGCTTTCGATTTCTATTATTTGCTCAAATTTACGAAAAGTTAGTGTCGCAAATCTTGAAATTCAATTGGTGGAACGTTTACATTCGTACGAATTAATGATTTCCCTTAAAACTTTATGAAATGCTTTTAATATTCCAAAGCACAGCAATCGTGAATTTTGAGAATCCATAAAATGCATTGAACTACTTCAGCGTTTATTGTATCTGGAACCAGTACAGTGAGAAAATTGATACTATTTATGAACACGTCGATACTTATTGGGAGCTGAATCACATTGAGTGCAAATAAAAAGTCGTCAGTGTTGGAGACTTGCAAAAAGGATTTTCGATACTGACAAAAAATCCGATAAACATTAAACAATACAGTTGCATTGTTTGATCGTCGATATATACCGTTTGATTTAAAAAATAAATCGAATCTATTTTTGCAATTCCAAAAAAGAAAATGTTAATACAGATATATGAATTTAAATAGAATCCAGCATGAATCCAATCTCAAACCATTCCAGCCACAGAACTTAACCTTATTCACGTTCTGTCAATAAGACAAAAAATTCGAAGCTGTTCCAGTACGTTTCCGAGAGTAACGAAAAGAAAAAAAGTCAGTGTTTTTGGCGTGAGTGTAGGAAGATTGAAAACTGCTCGAAAAGGCGTCGCCAGATGAAAACCAATCTTTGTTATATGAAATCGAAAGTAACGATCGAACAAGTGCTTTGAAAATATACCCAATCTCGTGGTCCCGACTACAGACGTATCGTATCAACCAATAAGTAACACTTAGGTCGATCTCAAAATCAAAATAGCAGACGAAAAAGAAAAGCTCTCAAACGTCTGCCAGATAAAACGTAATCAAAGAAAATATTTTTCTCGATACCGCCAATATCGACGAACTACGAGAAAGAAAGAACTTGAAAAAAAAAACAACCCTTAATTTCACCCGATCAACGGCACTCTCGCCGTAATCGAAATAAAAAACTTTTCCAAAAATTACGAAAAAAAAGATTTAATATAAAAAAGCGGTCAGTTCAATATCGGCAAAAGATGAATGTCAGGTGGTGCGAATACGAAACGAAATCATGTATAAGGGATGGTACCTATCCGGTAGCCCCGGCATCCGGGAATTAACGCAGTGAGTGCTTTTACAAATCCCGACAAAGAGGGCCGCGGTAACAATAAGCCGCGGGTAAGTGCTTACAAACACCAAGGGGTGAGTCGAACTCTCTACCCTCATCTCCGTCACCATCCTCGAGGTCTCTGTCGAAACATCCCTTCTCTCCTAGCCGAATGAAGCCAGGGAGAGCCCTTGCTCCCTTTTCGTATTTAGAGGGATGATTCGGTAATGCGCATGCGCAGTACAGCGATCCCGAAAACGCAGCCCTATCTGTATATGCGTCTATTGTGTATCGTCCTTCCACGTGGGATACCACTGACACGCGTCAACCCAGGGGTCGTCATTCTCGTAGAAATAGGGGTTGTTGATGGTACCGGTACAGTCAGTTATAAGTATTAAAAGGATACTAGAATATCCCGGGATAACCAAACGCTTAAACTTGTATTGGTACTTACGTCAGTATAGAAGCTACGCTATAGGGGGTGGTTCTAAGGGAGGCCGCAGTTACGAACAATATGTTAGACTAAAACAAAGGGCTATTGCTATGCACGGGTGCGGTTTCGACGGATAAGTAGCATCCACCGCGGAATTGAGATAAGAGGGTGGAAACCCTCGGGCAGTTACAGGGAGAATTTATCCTTTACCACGTGAATGCCAAACCCTGTACTACCTTTGCCGCAAAGGTGGCATCCCCTTGTTTTAACATTTTCACTTTCATCCCCCTTCGTACACTATCCACACGCGCGTCAAAGTCAAACGAATTTCGCAACACCCTGTATATTCCTAATAAAAAGTAAATCACCCATATACAATTCGCTGTCAACAAAAAAAAATTCGATTTTTACTTAAATAAAAGTTAACTTTTATTTTAACCGCACTCACTTTGTCCAACAGAAAAAAGCATAAATCCTAATTTCTCAAGAACCGTTAAGGGATATTTCGAAACGTTCAATTTACGAATATATGGTTTACGCAATATAGGAAAAAAAGGTATCGTACACCCTGGCACGTATCAATACGAAACTGGATTTTGAGTATGAGCAAGGGTAGCAACCCCAATAACAACCAATACGAAACAACGTGCATATGCGTATCGAATACGATTGGGGGTACGTGGAGCATTTCAAACACCCTCGAAATTCGGATGGATCGTACGTTGAAGGGGTGGGGGGGGGGGGGGGGATGAGCAAACGTTACGAATACTCGTATGCATTAAAGGTTAACCTAATTTTGGGGAATTATTACCTGCGCAGCACTCACTCTCCACATGATCCACAGTGGATCTACATACGAGAGTCCGATTTTGGTTTCGTGCGAATATGAAGAAAATATATACCTGCTTATATACATATATGCATATACATACCATGTAATATATATCATATTCAGGGAGTAGTGCTTTCGAATGCTGTGTCATTATTACTCGTACTTCTCATACAAACAAAATGGCTGCCCCTGGGTAATATCAGTTATTTTTTTGTACCTGAATATCATATGAGCATATGCGTTAAGTGAGAAGCAGAAAAGAATTTCTGTTTAGAATTTTTTTTTTCTGGTGCCATTACGAAATTTATCATCGATCCCAGAGGTGGAACCTGTAGCTAATTTGAAAACGAGACAGAACTCGTTTGTCTCCATTAAGCCATATCTAATGTTTGCGTAGCTGCCTGCAAAGGAGTCAGACGTAGTTTCTCTAATCGGACACATGATGTTTTTATGAGTAATTTTATTTTTCGTTCCTCCGGGTAATTTTTCTTTGCCGTAAATCAAATCAACCCTTGGCTAACTTCTGCTTCCCATTCGTCCTTACTAATGAGTACCCTTGTTACGTAGGGTCCCTTAAAATGGAGTCCAACCCAAGAAGCACAGTCGTCGAAACATAAAATCGAAATAGCATTCCGTCTTAAAGACCATTGGCGTATCCGTTCGAGGGAATAACCACCAATTTAACGTGGTCCAGTTATTACTGGTCTGCAAAGCGGAAGCTGTGGCTCTTGTACCAAAGCTCATTCGTTTCTCGTAGATACACATAGCTCGTATAGCTCGTTGCTCGTGAGCGCGTTTTCGATCGGCATTAAATCTCGCGTAGAATCGAACTCGGGGCTTTACGCATTCGCCGCCGTACATAAATTCTCTTTCCAGGAGGAATGGCAAACCCTCTGCCACCCCTACGAGTTGGTTTTCCTAGGTTGGTACCCCGGCCGGAGACCTTTTCCCAGACAATACGCCAGGAATGAGCACGCTATTTATTCGTGGATGAAAATACGGCTTGACGAATTCGTTAAGGGTAGGATTCACGAGTCTTCGGTAGAGGGATGAAAAGAGGGTGAAGAGTAAAAATTCCAGAAGGATCCTAAAAGGATGGTTCGAAAAGATTGATAGACACGAAAAAGTCAAAACCCAAAAAGTCAACGGTACAAATGACCAAACCGCAAAAGTCTAGTTGGAGTGGAGATCGATCGAAAGTTCCTGACGCAATAAAAAACCTTTATGGTTAATAAAAATTAAAATGGCAAGAGAAAGGAAAAAGCACGCGAATGTAGATTGCTACCATCGACGTTTCATTTTAGTAGTGAAGCTTCTTTCTCGTACTAGAATATATACCTGGTGCAACCGGATAAAACTGAACCGCTTCTCCGTCCAGGACAGGTAGGTAAAAGTGGTCCGCGCTATAAAGTTTATCTTTGACAATTTGCCGAAGCGACGTCAGAATAACGTCCACGTAGCTGGTATACGGCCGTAACGGAATTGGACCGTTCAGGATGAAATCAGAAAATCACACGTAAATATTTTACATCGGTTCTCAAAACCGGATGCGGACGTGAAATGCATCCCGACGCGATACCGTACCCCAGTATCCGTGGATACATACGAGAACGTATGTAAAAAACCCTTACAAAAATATCAAACCCTAATGTTCAATGAAAAGAAACCGAAAAACGACAAAGACGCAGAAATAACGGTAAGAAAATTACCCATCGGGAAATCCAAAAGAAAAGAGGAAGTGGGAGCAAGTTCATGGCGTCGCATGGCGTCGCATGGCGTCCGCATGGACCGAAAGAGAGGATCCTGACGTTCCTGGAATTACATTTGGCCGGGTTCTCAACGGTAACGTAACCGTAACCGTAAAACGGACGACACGCGATGATACGCGAGACGCGGCTGGCGTCCTAATGAAGACGCATGGCGACCCGGAGGCCTCGACACGCCGCGTTAACCCCGCTACGCCACGCAACGGCATCGCATTTGTTTTATTTAGCTCCACCAATTTCTCCCTACGCATTGCCGTATCCGTGTATACTTGGAACATATATTCCGTACTATATATAATATGTATACATAACAGGGTAGAGAGGATTCTACCCAAGTATAATATTATATCTATCTGGTCGTTTGGGAAGTTACAACCCTGTCTCCTAACTCTAATAAGCATACTGCCGTCCTGAGTACAATTCCTCCAAACGCGATTTCACGCCTTGCGTAAGGAGACATTGTTATTGTCTGACGTCATCAAGGATTAAATCATAAATTACCATGATACTCTTGCCAGGGACAAATAAATAACATTGGTATTGCTTTAGGTTCTTATCAGTAAGCGTCAATTGGTATTGACTATATATATCATGTAAATTGTAACAGCGACAAGGTGAAAGCTTTTTGCAAGCACGAAAGATCGAGGGTTAAATTGATTTATTGGAAACGAAGGTAGATAGAGCGTATACGGGTTTATTTGTGGGATTACTAGAAAAGCAAAGGGTGCCGCAAGTATCGGTAGTATTGACTGGTTCAAAATTGTCCGGTACGATCCTGAGCTTGCGAAAAGCTCCATCGGCAAAATAGCTTCCTAGCAATTTCGGATGGTTCTATCGACGCGTAAAAGGTAGCCCGTTAATCACAGGTAAGCCCTTCGCCTGTTTCCAGCTACAAAAGCTCCCTTGGCAAATAAGCTCGAAAGCTCGTACGACGGGATTAGCGGATACCTATTAGCCAGTTCGATCCGCCCTGAGAAACGATAAGCTCCCGTTTGTCGTTGTCTCTAGCAAACTGGGCGAAAACATCGATTATCCTTTAGAGCTTGCAATTTCGAAGTACTAGACACAGATTCTGTATAAGCGCATGCAAAGCGACTGGTAAAAGCTCCGAACATGATTTAAACAGCCAACAAGTCCATTGACCTTTCAAAATTCCGACAGACCAATCTCCTGGGTGATAAATTTTTGTTAAAAAAAAAAGCTTTTTTTAAAAGCCCAATTTAATTAAAGAGTTAATCGAATATCATGATTGATCATGGATTATAAATTTAAAGGTGAAGGTATTATTTTAATGGGAGCTTTTTTTTCAAAATAATTAAAATGGTGTCCGGTGTCAGGATGCTGTATAAACTGTGCACCGGTACACAGTATAGATTGTGTATGGTTGATGATTCGAAATTCTCCCTCAACAAGTTGAAGCTTTGAGCTAAGGACGGCGGTGCTTAATATCCCGCAGTGCTTGTACCGCGTGAATTAATATAGATGGATATGAGTTATCTGACGCCCGGTGCCAGTGTATGGTAGTGACGTGTATGACTCTCGTGATAGGGGATCACGGAGCTCCTGACAGGACATCCTGGCAGGACGATATCACAAACCCGTTTTACGTGACTGTCGAGTGGACGTTTTCGAATCTCTGAAACTGACACTGATGGCTTATCGCACGCGATATACCTGATCGTTCGACCGACTGTTAAGTCGTTAAGTATTGCATTTCAATTTGTTTATACTTCCGCGAATTGGGTTGGTATCGAAATTAAAAAAGAATTTACGTTTTAAATTTTTTCACCCCGCGATCAGTGACGGGTTTGGGTGAAAATAAAAACCAGAAACGTTTGCGAACGTCGACGAAGAAACGGGAGAACGAGGATTTTTCGTAAAAAAAACATAACGTTTGAAGTTCTTTAATCAAAAATACCGACGGCTTCTCACTTTTCTACCCTTATCGTAATTTCGTCGAAATTACACTGCTTGCGGAATTACACGACGAGAATGTCATCCGTGACGTTGGATTGCTTGAGTAGGAACCTCAGTGAACGACCTCGCGGTAGACCAAGCTTTGATCATCGATGACACCAACGGATGAGGTCAGATGTTCCTCTCCCCTTGTTTCAAGTTTCCTACTCCAGTTCGGGCTTTTCCAAATTTTCATATACTCGTCTCACTCTCTTCCTCTGTGCCTCTTTCTTCGTTCGCAACGTCTCAGTAGAGTTTCATGAGAGCGTTAATGAGAAAACTACGAGGCCGTACGGAAATTCAGGATCTTCGGTATAACGAAGGGGGAGGGACCCGCGACTGCCTGACTAAGGTGGCCAGAGTCCTTTCGGCTCCCGGTATCCGGGGAAGTAGCAATTAGACGCAAAGGGGGAGGGGAGGGAGTAGAGAGAATTTTCATGAAAATTAGAAATATCCGAGGTTATCCCAGAGCCACGAAGGTTCGCTCGTGGAAATTAGGATTTTCTGGGGGGATCGAGGAGGTCGGTGGAGGGGGCGCGGACGAGAGAGAGGGTCGTAATTAACGAGGGCCGCAACTCTCGCGGATGGGGGCATTACTCTGGACCCAGGATCGCGTTACAATCCTTCTCTTGTAGGCAACCCTTATACCTACGCTACTGGTAAAACCCCAACCTTTCAACCCCATCCACCCAGGTGAACACTCTAGGGGCGCCCTGGAGATATACTACCGGCGTATAGGTTGTAACATTCAGCAATCGTAGCTGAGAACGAAACGCTAACCTCAGCCGCTTTGCTATATCTCTTTGGCTAACCTTATTAAACTCGAAATACTACGGCTAATAGCCTGTAATTCAATTAGCAGCAGGCGGAGGGGGGACTTTGGTGCCAAGGACTTTCGGTAAAAGGTCAAAATTGAATGCCGTGTCTTAATGATCCCACAAATTAAAACCGGTACCGCCTCCGGTTGGCCTAAGTCTAACGAGGGAACCATTGTATAATTAATAATTAATGTCGAAGACGTCAAAGTAAATGATCATTAATTAATAATTCTCGTTCGATGTTCACAAAAATTAATTCCCCGAAAAAAAATATATATATATATTACCACACTAACACTCATTAAGTCAGTGCTTGTGACCCTAACGAATTAACAGTACAGAAAAGTTTACTTAATTGTCAGGAATCTCAAGTCCAAACGGGAGTTAGGGGCGAATCAGGTACTCACCACCTGAAAGAAAAAGAAAAGTTTTTGGTTAATTACATATAAAAAAGTGGATTGACACGTATCGTACCTATCACTAGAGAAGTAACGGAGACGTAACAAGTTCTTCGTGTGCTCAATGATAACTGTATTTTACTTCGGATAACGCGTAGGGTAGAAAGGAGGGGAGAAAATGGAGTCCTGCGTATATATAATACATATAATGAAAGCCGAGCTGTCGAGTAGCTTTTTATTATGATGAATGATGACGGAGTTCCATGTGGATGCTGGGAGTAAATAACGTGACTGCGGGTAGAAAGTTGACCATGGAAGGTACAGTGGCGCAACACGAGTAGGTCATCCTGGTTGGAAGATTCCAGAATAAAAGAGGTCCCTGGTCTGAGAAAGGACATTTTTTTTTACCCTGAGAAAAGGGACCCTTTCCTTTCTACCCTTCATTCCTTTTCGGCCTGTCTCACGTAGGTACCTGATATCTGGGTACCTTAAGTGGGCAGGGGTCGTTGCTGGAGTACCCTTGAAAAATCAATTTCATATACGGAAAAATCATCCTGTCCAAGGACCCTTGTGTGTATCTGCTGATAATACGGATGTCCTTATCTCAGTCGTCATTGTTACCGATTTTTGGTATTATTACGTTTGCGCCACTGCGCCTCGAGACGAGCGCAAATAAAGACAAAGCCAAGGTGTCCGTATGGGAGAAAGATGGGGTTGGAAGTCGACGAACCAAGAGGGCGGCGGAGTAGGGGGAGGGGGTGAAATACCACCTAATAGAGACAGAAAGCCAATCTTCCCTTTCCAGGTTGAGATACTTGTACCGCAGGCTCTCTAATCTACAGGAGAACCCTTTCAGGTTTTAGGGGTAGAAGAGCGCAAACACAACCACCATCGTCAGACTTGCTACTAGAGAAGAGATGCTACCATCCCTTACTGGGATTCGTGTCTCGGTCCGACACATCCCAAAAACTTTTGGTCTTGTACGGAAAATTAAAGCGAGGTGGTCAAAAAGGCTTCAGTCAGTTTCAAAAAGGGTTAAGGGGAAAAGCGGGAAATACGAAAAAGCGAAAGGTAAGTTTTAATGCACAATAATGATAATAATCGATAACACAGATACATAAAATTTTTTCTCTTTAGCTTTGTTTCTCTTTCGCAAAATGCATAGGCAGGCTGAGTACCGTAAATATCAGGAATAAGTGGTGCATAAAAGAAAAAGCAAAAAAAGAAGCAGGTCCTTTTCGCAGTTTATTCTTCAGTCAATCAGAGGGTTGGGTAAGTACTTATATGAATGAAAGCCGGGTATTATTTGCTTACGGTAAGGACGTCATAGAGGGATGAACGAATGGGGTGAAAGAGAAAGTCGAAGGGTAGTTCGTGAAGTATAAAGGCAACGATGAATAATTATTACGAGTACTTAGAACTAAAAACAAACAAGTAAACATCTCGACTGGAACATCCAAGTGCCGCATTTAACGAAATGTTTCATAAGGGTGTACATAGGGTAGTACATATATAAATATATATATAGAAATACTAAAAGGTGATCCCTCCACCCCAAGTCCTTGATTAAGAAAAAGCACACAGCCGGACGACAAATGCATCCAGGGAATATACACCCTGACCATTTTCTACACAACCCTCTGCGAGGGGATGATATCAATAAGAAATAATCAATCCACCATCTACGGTGGACCATGGATGCTGGCTCTTGAATTTGCCGAATTCATTCGGAGAGCCTACAAAAAGAAACGGATCGGGAGTCAAAGGAGAAAAAAACGCCCAGCCTAAGAGAAAAGGAAGAATGAGAATAAAGATGGCGGATAATGATGAAATTCTTTGAGGGTAAAAAAAAGTTGAGGGTTGGCAAAGAGCGACACGCGTAGATATAAAATTTTACGGGCGGGCTACATCGCACCTCCATTAGCAATGCCTTCTCGACTCACACCTTGGCCTCATAACATCCATGTCTTTTCCGTTCCGGTTGGCTAGGTAACCCACCCCTCCACTACTACTACCACCCTCGAAGCTGAAGCCCACCCCTACAGACGAGCGTGGAACTTTTTTAAAAATAAGAGTACCGCGGTTCCACATTACGCGACAGAACAACCGCGAGTGCTCGAATAATACTCGGCATCTCCCAGTGCCCCATCCCAACCCTGAACCCCCTCTTCCGCCCACCGGCCCCCCGTTCGCAAAACCGGTAAAAGGGACTTTTCAGGGTTTGCAGTTTTAAAACACTTTCCGCCTGCCTCATCTTCCTCGTCCGCCGAGTTTCTTGACTCCTGCCACAACCACCCCTCCCCTCCCCACATCCAAGTACCAAAGAGGTGGGGGTTGGAGTTCCCAAGTCTGCTAAACTCACTAGGGGTGCTTCGGGGGTTCCTACGGGGCGCGACCCGACCCGACGCTCAACGGCAGTTCCCCTTTGACATCATTTAGATAAAATACGGTACCTTTTCTATACCCGGTTCACGATTACCTCCTTCAGCAAGGTTCACATCTACTTTTCCTACCCTCGTTTCTTAGTCCGGACCTACACGTAGGTACTACCCTCTTAGTTCGCCAGTAGAATATCATAAAAAAAAGGGGGAACCACCCTAGTCCGTATACTTACTTACCATCTCCACCGGGCGACCTGAGTGAGATGAACAAGGACAAAAATTGACTTCCGGTCAAGACACACTCGACTTGGAAGGTAGTCACAGATGGATACGGCATAGGGTGAAATTTTCTTCAGCAAAGGAGAACCACGGGACTCGTTATGGACTACGTTATACCGGATGTTACTGGCCTGAAAGTGGTTTCTCTATGGACCATGATGAAAAAAAGGGTATTTCCGGTGGGAATACTTATAGACAACTCGGACCTATCCTGATCCCGAAGATGAGTCAATTTTTGAAGTAGAATCGTTTTTTATGATGGCGAATGAGATCTGTGCGTCGGTTCTTAAATAGTTGAATAAGCCAAGTCAAGGGGTGGGTCTGTATCCAGGGATTATAAAGAGAGAGAGAGAAAGAGAGGGAGAGAACAAGAGATAAAGAGACAGAGAGCCACTAAAGAGGCAACAGTCTCAGCTCGACGAAACAACCTCGGGGACAAAGTTAGCGTCACGTCCAAAACTTATCTCGCACTGTTTAATTTAACGTAGCTTCGAGTTAGCCGTTTACGTTCGCGCGACAAAACTCGGCCGACAAGTGTTCGCAGCTTTGCGATTCGAGCCTGTCCCGTGTATCCTTTCTAACGTACATCCCTTTTCTCTCTGAATCCTATTCTCCCGCCTCTCTCCCTCTCCTTCGTACACTTCGCCCACACTCTACTCTCCATAATACGATACTGCTTCGAATGTCGTCTGAATATTCTACGCCGTCATTCTCGCCTGTACGCGCCATTTGCCGTATAATTTTCAGTTTGAAAAGTTCTCGAAAAGATGGCGACACCCTAGCTGCTTATACGTATATACAAGACAGGACACTATCCTATTTCTTGCCATGAACAATTTCATCAGCATTTCAATTGTGCGCAGGAAGTAAAAAAAAGACGCTTCGAATTTTTCAACGGTATCACCTGATAACGCCATTTTTCATTGTATACACACACAAACAGAATTATCACTGGGTTCACTGTTCAGAGACACGTGTACGTGCATTCAGAAGTTTATATAACGTCTGCACAATTTCCGGTGCTACTACTGCCGCTTATGACGCGGATCAAAGACGATGGGAATTCAGTTAGACGATCTTCGTATATACAGAACTCTTGGGTATTTGTCTCTGAAGGTTGGTAGTAATATTTACATCTTTTCCCTACGAGTTTCCCGTCTTAAAAAAATTTAGGGTATGCTGATAAGATTAATAAAAATGAAAAAACAAGTTCCTGTAATCAATGGATCAACCATGCGTGAGAAGATGGGTGAAGCGAAAAGGCGATTACGGTTTGGTGAACCTGAGTCAGTTGAAAGGACCAATTTACTGCAACAACATCAACCCTCCCCCTCCCCCCGCTCCTATAGTCTGAGGCAGCAGTTGGAAGAGACTACGTCAGTTGGCATTGGGTGTTGTCAGCGTTTTACGGTGACGCAATGTTAGCGTTAAGGGATGAAACGCCGAAGCTAGTAGTCTGAGCGGAAGAGAGTCGGACCTTAAGAAAACTCGCAATATTTACCCAACAGAAATCAGGCACGACGTAAAAATACAAATCGCCCTAATCATTATTTGCTTTACTCTGCCGTTACCATCCCTTCGGTTCTTAGTAGCAGGAGCCATCCCCTCGGTACGGAACGTAAGACCCACGTAACGGTCGTGTCTACTTCCTGAATTTGGTTACCATAAAAATTCCGTGAAATGAGGTACAGGAAAATTTTACGTAAAAAAAAAAATCATCCCCTGCGTCTGATTTTATTGAAAAGAGTATCGTTGCTAACGAGAGAATACTCGACACCCGTGAAAATCAGCGCGTACGATTTCATTTCGAAACTTAAAATCGTCGACGTAACAAAGGAAAATAAACCAAGTGATAAAAGCCGAAGAGTGTCAGACATCGGAATACAGAATGAAAAATAAGGGTTGCGAAACAGGGACAAAACGGCTCATTGGCCACGCGTTCGGCTAACTACGTTACTCTCTGGCAGTAACCATTTCTTTGCGAGTGCCAGCGAGAGCAAGAGAGACAAAGAGAGAAAGAGATGAGAGAAAGAGAGAGAAAGAGACAGAAAGTAAGAGAATCAGGTCGAGAATGTATGAGAGCGATAGAGAATGGACGAATCACCCTTGAGGGGTGGGATTGCTCGCACTCGCAATCTCTATGGGGGGAGGGGGGGGGGGGGCGAGGAAAAAAGGGAGTAGTAGAAACTAGTAGGATATAAGAAAATGGGGATGAAGAAAGAACGAATGGAGGGAGAAAAAAATGAACAGGAGGAAATCACACCAAGCGTCTTCTTGTAGCCGCGGGTCCAGGAAATTGAATAGTGCTCGCGAAATTGAAAGGGGAAATTTGAGGCATTCCAACGTTTTGTTGTTTTGTCCCTTTGTAATGGGCCCCTTCTTCGTTCGCTTCGTTCCCCCTGACCCCCCCGAAATAACCCACGGGAAATCAATGGGCGCCGATCGCGAATCAATGAGAGTCGCGTTAACCCCCTCGTGACGGTCAGATCTATTGCCCCGACTTAAACGGATAAAAGAAACGCTTTCTCTATGAACGCTGCCTAAATCTGCCTCTAGTTATGGCCCTTTAAATCAACCCCAATGCCACCCTTGATCCTAGACTATCCAACCTACTACCCTACGACTTCTGTTATACGTATAGATATACTATGTATTTTATTCTACCCTTATTCTACTTCTTTACTGTATCGGTACTTCTTTTTTATTCTATATACTTTTATCATTGCTTTCTACTAGTGGACGTGGAGTACTTTCTCTTCGGTATAAGTACTATTGGTCAATTTTATGGAGGCAATAGTAATAAAATTTTGTGGATCTGAACTGTCGCTTGTAAATTTTCAAGAGACTATAGTAAAAATTTTCTTAGGTAAGTCCAGAGTCTGTTTAGGTCCCCACTGGACCAGCTCGGGTCTAGGTAGGACCTCGACGGGTCCTCGATTTAAATAATGGTAATTTTTACTGGAGTAGTTGAGCGTGTGAAATTTATAGGAATAAATAATAAGAAAATTCTTACGATGATCAGAGACTCCATCTTGGCGGATACCAGCAATCTAACTACAAGATGAAAGGCAGCGCTATCATATTTTATCGAAATGAGTGTATAATTAGTTGGAATAACGGAAGATAAAGGGACGCCATTATGAGAGCGGTGCAATAAATGTAAATCAGGCACTCGCGGAACCGGTATTAATTCACGCTAAAAACACAGAGAGAGAGAGAGAGAGAGCGCCGCATAAAGAGTGCAAATGGCGAGAGCATCGTGGTAATAAAGAGAACGCAAAGAAAATAGACAGAAAAAGAAAGAGTATGAAAAACGAGAAAACTTTTTTTCAAAGAAAGAAAGTCAATACCTTCTAAAAAATATTCGCACGTTATCGAAATCGGCGTGGAAAGGCTTTCTTACTTTTTTACCGTAGGGTGGCGGCACCGTCGTCCACTTTTCCTTTTTACAAGGTCACGGGTCACCAATTGAAGGCGACAATTTATTCGGCCACTTTTGGCCATTAGGTGGACAATGGAAGAGCACAACCAAAGGGTCGCTTACGTTACCACCTAGTGCGATAAGGGTGGTTTTCGCAACGGGTGGCAGTGGTTGTCGTTTGCGACTGGAAGTCACTTGCAATCATAACTATCAAAAGCAGAATATGCTCGGTGAATTCCGTCTCAATCTCCTCCATTTTCTCTCTCAACCACTTGTACCTATAGCCGTGATCCAACCCCCCTTTTTCCCATCCCTTATCCTACAGCAAGCAGTCCTCATCTTTCAGCAGATCCTCGAGCACCAACCCCCCCGTTACAATCATGTCTCTTGTTTTGTCATTTGTAACCAGCAGCAATTTTCGGTGAATCCTCAACAGAGCAAAAAACCCCCAGACGCTTCTCATCCCCTTTCGCGACAGATTCTCACGAAAACGACGTATCGCAATGCAGAATCAAAATTACTGCACTTTATGCAAGGGCACGGCTTGAAAGATCGACGCGAATTAAAATCACCCCGAAAATAATATCGATAACAAAAACAAGTTACCCTGCACAAACAAATACAGATTTTTTTCCTCATTTTTTTCAACCACCCCAAAAAAGAATTACTTTGAAAACTTTTTGAAAGCAAAAAACAAGTCACCACGAACTTCCAACTATACTTTTTACCAACTTTGTTTTTTATCTTCTTCCATTTTCGTACATTCATTTCTTTGTTATTCTCTTATACCTCCAAGTACCCCTGCGCTATATGTCAACGTTCGTAAAAAGGATACGCGAAGCCAGGACATTCATTTTCTTTATAGTTAGGTGCATTAAGAGAAATGTCGCCGATCCGCCAGCGTGCCAAGTCACCGGTTGGCTTTACATAGGAGGACAAAGCAATGAGCGTCGTTATAGCCAAGCAGTTGCCATAAAGACTGGCGTTTCACTCGGCGCACAAAGCACGCTACTTTCCTACCCTTCCGTCGTAAGCGTCGTCTTCATCCCTCGGTAGCCCACTATCCCGCGGAGCAACCCTACCCCCTCCAGCCATTGTCAGTCAGAACGGCAGGCATTTCGCGCTGCCAAGTTGGACCCTCCCCTACCTTCGGTACGACGGCCTGAATTTTCAGTCTACCCCGCATAAAAGTGGACCGGGTTTATTTAAGAGGCCTCCTCGTAATCACGGTCACTTTCCTCCCTTGTGAAAGCAGCGGAAAATGGAAGCCACTGGACTGATAGCGTCGTGACGCTTACTTTAATATGCCTGTCATCCCTCTTTACGTCCTCATTGCCATACAAAATTATTAGACCTACCCTTAGCTGGCATTTTTCACAAAAATATACTAAACCTGTATAAACATTCTATTGTTATGAATCTTGCATTTTAATTCACTGTTGTCCAATATCAACGTTCTTACATAATTCTAGTCTGACCCCATTCAGACAGTTTCTACTAAGATCAATTAAGTTTTCAGTTTCGCGTTTTGAAAATAAATATTATGGACACGACATGGACCCATCCCTTTGTCTGCAACGAATATGAACCGAATTTCAGTTGTGATACATGTATACGAACTTAACAGTTGCAAAAATTAGGGGTAGAAAAAAAAATAAATTATACAGTAACTTAAAATAAAGAACAAGATAAAAACAGTCAACCTTCTTGGCACTTCATCCCCTCTTCTCACCCTTGAGCAAGTACCAGAACCATCGACTTCAGGATGAATCAGTCGTTTCGCAATTTCTTCATGTTCCTCGCCACTTCCCACCCCCTTGGTCGCACAAAGCGCCAGTAAAGAATCCCGGGTCTGGTGCCACGACGGTGGCAATCGCCGCCATATAAACGCTCCGGTTCGCTGCTTTTACGATACTGATATAAAGAGACGGTCAACTACCCGCCAACTGCTAGACAACGGTTTATGAACTCCGACCGAGATGACGTAATCCCACCGGTTTCTCACCTGGATATTTACAATCGACGATAACCCCAGCGCGTGATCTTCCGCAAAGCACGTATGCAATATGAAGAAGAAAATAAAGAAAAAATAAATCAAATACGCCAACGTAAAAAAAAAATACAACGAGAAGACACAGGTGCTTTTATTCCTGGCGTGTCCGCATTGCGGTCCCGCTCGTACTCGTTCGTCAAAGTAGTCCGGCCGACTATGTATGATGCCTTTATATATGGGACGCAAGGGTAGAGGGTTGAAATAGGACGGAAAAGCACCGGTAATAGTACAGTAGCACTAGGTACAGTACCATCGGAATATGATGGTTTTATGCTACGCCAGACCGATGGGTATAAACGTGAGAGGGGTGCGGAAACGGGCGGAGTTATCCAACCGGCTGAGATTTTGAGGGATGCAGATGCAGCGGCTGCACTTTAGACAGAAGAGCGTCTAGTGTCAAGTGGGATGCGGAGGACTGAAAAAGGGTGAGGTGAGGGGTTGAACCGTGGGGATCTAGTAGGGGATGATAGTGGTAGAAGGTTTTAGAGATGAGAGATTCGAGGGGTTAAAGAGGGGTTTCAAAGGGGGGGATCGCGTAACGACGTCTTGTCGCATGCAGAATCTACTTCGCGATAACCGTGATAAAATGACTCCATTATCGTCCCCATGTGTACGCGGCCAATGCGACAACCACTCAAATATTTTTTTCAAAACTGTCGAAATCACTTTAGGAAACTACCCTTATTCTACTTGACTTGCCCGTTTTAGACGCTCACGGTCCCGTGATAACGTTAGGTCTTGAGAAACGTCAAGGGTGGTTTCTTTTTTGTTCTACGGATTTTTAACCCTCCGGTAAATCATCCCTGATGAGGTTCTTCGGATAATGCAGTATCGAGTTTTACGGATAAACGCGACCTGTACAACTATATATGTTTCTGCAAATGTAATACACAAAGTCATTATTTTCATGATTTACGTTTACTCGAAATTCAGTGAATTAGAAACAAAAAATGGCGACTGAGCTCTACCCGAGCCGTTTTCACGATCGAAAATCGCTGGCCAAGCCGCTTCTGAATTATTCAATCTCTCATCGACGAAAGCTTCACTACCCCCAATCCACCCTTTACATCAGCAACCCTGACAGTCCTCATTCGACTGCTCGTAAGAGCAACGAACCTAATATCAGATTCGAAAGAAGAAGAAGAAAAAAAATAGAACCAAAGCTCTTAATACAAAAAGGCAAAGGTCATATAAATTCCACCATCGTAAAATCAGGCTCGAGTTTCGTAGCCGTAGAAAAGGGTGTCTGGCGTCACAAAAGTCAAGGGTGGCTTTAAAGGCGAGCCCTAATAAGGGAACAGATTTTCTAATCCCCTTTGACGAAGACCGCAGTGGTTAAATGCATTACGCGACAATCCTGTAAGATTAACGGATTAGCCCCCTCAACCTCCCTCCCCCAACTGCCTAATAATTAATGACGGCCCACGACGGCCCACCACAGTTAACGTCATTTTAATATAAAACTTCACTTAGTCGTTCTCTCACGTCACGTTAGTATCATTCGAATTAATTGGTACACCCTAATAATAATACCAACAAAAACAATAAGATTTCACATAATCATACAATCATTTTTTTTTAATTCAAATCAACCCCGGACATTTACCCCATACGCGATATACCATAACCATGATTATTATGACAAGAGTGAAACGACAAAGAAGCTATATATATATACACACACACCTATGGCAAGAGACCAAATGAAGTCGTTCTCATGTAAACGATAAAAACCCCCTGACTACACGTTGACACAGAAAATGCACCATGAAGCGGATGAAACGCAGACTACTCATACGTAGATACCGAGTTGAGGTTATGTATCACAGAATACGTTGCGGAACGCGGTGAGAATCCGTGTGCGTGTGGGCAAAGGGAATATCAACGGGTCCCATCTATGCGTGAAAAATGATGGCGATATATCAAAGTGGGAGGTCATTAATCATCGGGTGGGATAGAGGGGTGGGGTCGGTAGCCCGGGACCACGGGCGGCTAGTGTCGCCGCAGCGAAACGAAATCCTTCGGGCGGAACCGCCGGCGCACCGCCAGAGGAAAAACCATCTCCGGCTGCTAACCAAAACTCACCGTTCTGTAACCGATCCGGAATGGAACGTATGCGTCGACACAAAGGACTCTTGGGTAACGGGTATCCGCGTATCAGCCTATATATATGTGTTATATCCCAGCCAGATAAAAAAAGAGATCAAAGTACAGAAGAAGAAAAATTCGAGAGAAAAGATTTTTAATGACGTCGTAATTTTTTGTTAAAATCCGTTATTGAAACCAAACCTTCCTGCTGATGGTTTCGAATAACGTTCTTTGGTCGTTTGAAGTTTTGAAAAATGAAATCTGTTTCATAAATACTCTTGGATGAATGTTGAAAGGTGACGGAGGCTGTGCGAATGCACAGATAAGTTTGTTCGCCATTTGTTATGGGGGATGCTGGTAACGATAGGTTTTTCTATGGTGGTTATATAGAATGCTTTGACGGTGGTGTGAAGAAGCATAGGACGTCGGGATTGCGATAGTGTTAGTGGACAGGGACGTTGATATCATTATAAACGAGCCGGGCACCGGAACTCCACTCAATTTGTTTGATACCCACCACCGTCATCCAGTACCGGCACCCTTCTGGAGCCTTTACATCCAGGACAGCCAGTAGTGCCAACAGTAGCTATAACCGGCACCCCTTCCGGACGAATTCGCGATCCGCCGTTGGTACTTTGTCATCGTAATACATTCCGGCAAAAAAGCACGACGAGATCTTTCCCCGTTTCGTACGAGTGTTGCGAAGGGATGCTACCCCCCCTTTCTTTATCTCTGATATCCCATTGGACGAATGGAACGGGAATAGTTGGGATTCAAGTGACAGGACGAGAGAGGAGTTCACTTAAAAATCATGATTTGCAGATTCCCTGTCTCCATTGATGATACCGATCCTGGATCGGACTAAATGAACTTAATCATTCCTGATTGAAGAGACCTGTACGAAAGTAGATATGACAAGAAAAAATATTGGAATATTTCAAAAATTCCAAAAAACCTAAAAAGACTGAACGAGGCTAATCGTTCTTGACTGAAAGGGCCTGTACGGAATTTATCCAAAATAGATTAAGAAAAAAAGAACGTTCGAAGATACCAAATATTCGATACCTAATAATACGTCGTTAACCAAAATTGTCATCGTGAATTACCAAGTCAATTTCTCGTACGTCATTCAATTACGATGACAATGACATACGCGTGGATGAATAAACGAGCAATCTCGAGGAGGACGGGGAAAGGAGGGAAGGAGGAGAAAAATACTATGTACGACAAATATAATAAAGGTAGAAAAAGCCAAGTAAATAACGGGGTATCCGTGTCTGGTATAGGACTGCCTTATCAGATGCCAGTCATGTAAACCGATTCGCAGATAACCTGAACCTTCTGGCCAATGGACGTGCCCAACAGCGCACGTCGCGTAACACGAAATGAATGATGATTCATGCGGCACGCGAGCGATTTCACGTCGTGTTCTCGTATTCTTTAGTATACCAAACGGAGGGTAAGTGGGGGATAATACGCCGTCATTTGGTGTACGTGCAACAGGGAGAAATAAGAGAGACAAAGAGAGAGAGAGAGAGAGAGAGAGAGAGAGGCGAAGAAAGAGAAAGACAAAGTCCAATCAATATGTACGCCAGCTCGTGTTATGTGTCGCGTGTTCGTATATATATATATAAACGTGGGCGTTTGTTACGTCCACGAAATATTTTTTGTTTCTTTTAAGAAATCGCCCAGTCGGAATTGGATCAGCGGTAATTATTTTATTTATATTTATAAATCGCCGTCACGTCACGTAGCGCATATAATGTATAATATGAAAATTCTTTAGTTCAGTCTTTGGGAGGGTCTTTATTTTTTACGTCATTTTATTTATTTACGTATCGTACCACGCTAACGGACCGTATGAGTCAACCTGGTAATTTCATAACAGATGGTACTATAACCAATCTCTTTAAAACTCGCCCATTACAGGGTGCCACACTTCCGTCATGTGGATGATACCTAGAGTAGTAAGAGCCCATACCCAACCAGACACGCCATACGATGTTTCATGAGAAATGAATGAAACACTTCGCGCGATTAGAACCTCTAATGATGCCCAAGCTTCTCGTGCCGCTCGAATTCATCAACGTGAATTTCAAATAGTTACTTTCAATTTTCATACGGGCGACAACGTCGCTGACACCGCCTTATCATGAATATGTAGAAATTCGTGAAATTTCATCCCAATGCTCTTTCCGTTAAACCCTTTCCGCATTCCTCAAACTTGAATTGCATAGTTCCAACCGTTAATTAGCATAGTTCAAAGAATTTATATATCTGTCCTAATTTAAATGATTGAACATCCTAAAATTCCTTTACATACTCGGAATTGAACGGTTAGGATACCAAGTACAGTATGTCTCTACGTATTTGGAATTAGACGATTAGGGTAGTAGCCGAAGTAAAAATTTGGGGGTGTCTAACCTATCGATACAATTGTAAAATAGCATTTCTAATCTTTCAGCTCGATGACAGAAATACTCTATGAAATTCTTAGACGTGATTCTGGTTAAGTTCCAGAATGGATTCATGCTTAGAAACGTTCACGGACCCTAATATAACTTTGAGCGAACGTTAAGGCGAGATCGTGCGGCACGCTCGATAGGCGACGGTTAAATAATAATTTGACTGCTGTCAGTCAGTTCACGTGCCAAACTTTATTGGAATTGGATCCGTAATCTTGGTACATTTCCCAAGATGCAGAAGAAAGAGAGAAGGAGAGAGAGAGAGAGAGACGCGATATCCTGTCCTTCTATTTCCGTCGCTCTTATTCTTGCCGCCCTTAACCACTCCCCCACCCCCTCTTGCCTCCCACCACCCCTCCTCACAACTGCCTACCACCGCACTTCCGTGCCCGGGCTACAGACAAATGGGAATTGGGGGATCTAATCTGACGGCTTACCTAACGCTAATATCCAAGCATCCTCGTGGAGGTCTGCCAGCCAATCTCGAACCTGGGGAATGGAGTAGGAAATCTCGGAGACGTTGATTTGAACTTTACGTCATGTTACCTATCGCGTTACAGGAACGGAGAAACAGTCGAGGGTCCCGCGAGAGAATTGGGGTTAGTATATATTTCGAGGACTGTGGATTAAAGCGATGGAATTAGTGTTAATGGACTTTGAAAATTTTTTTTTAGACATTTCGGTATCACGCAAAAAGCTTGAATTTCTAATGTATATTGAGAATTATGCACAAATCCTAAGTGGAACACGAAACAGCCCTTAATGGAGATTTACGGTAAATTGCAAGGGAGCAATTACCGAAGCTGGTAATCCCTCGGTTGCATCCTGACCCTCCTCATCGTGTACTACTTAGTTTACAGGACTACCCCTCTATTGGTAACCTCCTTGATCCACCCCTTGCGTGTCACGTGCATGCTACTACCCCGTGGCACGGAAAGCGACACGCGTGTCGGAGCGTGTGCGGATTCTAGTTACTAAAAAGAGGCTTTGGGCAAGGTTCAGGGGGGTGAGGGTGAAAGTGAGAGTGAAAGTAAGAGTGGGAAACGACTGGTGGTAGAATTGGAGAAAGGGAAAATGAAGGAAAAGCTCTAGAAAAAAGAAGGGATGTTATACCAGTGCAGTGCGTAAGGGGCTCGTACTCGGCATTCCTTTGTATTCGCCAAAAGGGGGAGCAAGAACAAAATATATTCCGGGGTGGAAGTTACCTGTTAAACTTTATTTCCAGATCCGATACGAGGGCGACAACGTCAAAGGAAACAAACACTTTTGAACTCGTCGGCGTCGCTTTTGAATTTTACGGCAGATTATGTCGAGAGTATCCAGCGCGTTAAAAGGCGACAGCATTAAGGAACGCGCAAATGAGGAAAAGAGCGAAAAAAAAGGAGGAAGAAAAATTTAATATAAATAAAAAGAACGAGGAGGTACGCATGGAAATTGGTACGAAGAAGAAAAGCAAAAGGTTTCGTTAGAAAAATAAAATTTTTCAAAATGCCGAGTAAGGCAGGTTCTTTCATTTTGCGAAAATTGTAAATTCATGAAAATTCATAGTCATTAATCTAGTACGACATGGGTAAGCATATCTTTAATTTTACCGAGTACTTCGTTCTATGCAATTTCTGTTAAAAGATGGCGTCAGTTTATACGGACACGTGTACTACTTCTACCATATATAGTACATGGAGAAACTGGTAATAAACGATGCACTGTGCCGAGCTTAAACGGAGCTTTATGAGATCCTGGCCATGATTAATAATTCTCTACCCCCTCGTCCTCATTAGACGCACTTCTCCTCATCTTCATCTTAGAGAGCTTAGGATCTGTTAGGTTATGCACTGAGGTCTTACCGTAGAGATACTCTTACCTCGAAGCCGAAATATTAATACCACTGGAAGTGCTACCAGTCTTGGATCGTATGCCATTCGCGAATGTGGATAAAGGGGGGATTTTCAAATTGAAATGAGCGACTGCTGTTGATATCAAGGATTTTATGAAAATCGTTATCCAGAACGTTGATAACTTTTAAACAATAAATTGAATGCGCATTCGATAATCTTACACGTCAAAAAATTGCATGCGACTCGCAACTTCAATTTGTTAATTATTGCGCACAAAAGTGTTGCGTAAGTAACAGCGGAATTTGGAAAAATATTTGTTCACTGTTTGCATGATAATTTATCATTAGATTCTTATAAATTACGAAATTCCATTTCGAGGTTATGTAATATACTCCCCAGTCCCCTTAAAGGCTGAAACGATGATTATCGCGAAAAATGAAAGTGATTTCAAAGAAATTTACGCAAGTTCTGTTAAATGAAAATTCATGTGAAATATATATCGATAATGACAGTGGGTAAACGTAGGACATTATTAGATAAGTCATTATCGTTGTGAAAATCCATATCCACTTTAACCATCGATAGATAAGTGATTCAAAATCTATGTACCTAGTTTAACGAGTATAAAGAAACTAGGGGTGATTTAGCGTTTTACCTAAAAATCTGTAATGGCCGCCAAATGAAAATTCTACCTGTCAAGGACATTTGTATTAGACTGCTCTACAGGGGTAAAAAACCCCAAAATCAAAATGTAAAGCGACAATTGCAGAGACACAAGAGGTAAGACAGACGCCGGGGAAAGATCAGGTCGACGTTGCATAGAGTCGCGCGCAGCGCCCCTATTCTACCCTAAAGTTCTAGGGGTTGAAGCTGGCGGCGCGCCGGGGGCAAAGGTCTGCCGGTGGCAGCTAGCAGCAGCTCTTTCTGATGGATTGGCTCTCCCACGCCCCTTTTGATTCCCTACCAATCCCACCCCAATTCACCCCCTCCACCCTTGAGAATTACATAGCACAGTCTCCAGCCATTGATATACATGCCACCGATCTCAGTGAGTTTCCTCGGGATGGAACAAAGCTGTGCTTAAGTACAAGAGACAAAAAATTTATAGGATTAAATGAAAAAAATTATCTCTACTTCCACCCTTAAAAAATAATCATAACGATGTTGGATACGCGGTACAGTCAACTTAGAAGGTATCCAACGACTATTGTCGGCACTGGCTCTTAACTACGAAAACAACGACAACTGGTACGACAATCGATATCTCGAAATCTTATTGGAAGCTGGGGATGATAAAGTTTTCAAGAGATTGGTCCATCGAGAAGTGGCTCTTGGCACGACAAGTGGAATCCGCATGCCTTTTGTACTCGGGAACACCATAACTTGGAGTGGAACAGGTTTTCAGGGAGATACGAGTTAAAGATAGGGGGTTTAAGAGGGTGAACGATCTTATGAACTCGAAAAGATACAATAAGGATTACTGTGCAGCAAGAGTTAGATTTTTTATATTTTTCTTTTTTATTTTCTCTCCCTCTTGGGGGATCGAGAGCCAATCGTGAAATTAACTAAGATTTGTTTTTTTTACCGTACTTGTGATCTGTCGATTCCGTATCCGGATTTTCCTGTGAGAATTTACAACACCGAACCTCCCCCCCACCACCCTCGATGCAGTTACCGCGTTATTGATAGAGGGTTGCGAATGGATCCAGACCGACATATAAAAAGATGATGATAATCGCGTCGAGGGATGAAAGGGTGTAGAATTATCCGGGGGCAAATTGGATCCGTGAAATCTTGTCGGCGTATCAGACGCAGGATCAAGTTTTAATTAAACCGTGGATCACAGGGTTTAAGATATTTATTTTATATTTCAACACCAACCCCCTTGGTCGGACAGTAGACTTCACTGTCATATACAGCCAACTACCCTTCTGCCGTGGATTGCTGCTACAGTTTTACTGTATAATCTGATCTGTGAATTCCACCTCTCATCACACGCACCCCGACTAAACCAAGCAACCCCCTCGCTACTTGCCCACCCTGCGAATTCATCCCTCTACAGCTCCGATTCTTCAATCTTCCAGGGTAATAAAATTCGAAGATTTTACGAGCCTGCCAAAGCACAGCTACCCCTAACTTTACTGTCACTCCAAGTTGCGCAACGCGTATAAACACAGTAACTCCCAAAGTCAACCATCAACTTGACTCGCTTTACCATCCCTTCAACATCAACCTCACTTCAATAGTATTACATCCAGATGGCATGACGAGCGCGTAATTTACCTGTAATCCGAGCATAAAGATACGCGTTAAAGAAGCAGCCCTAGCGGTTGCTAAGGGTTGTGCGCTTCTTTACGAAAGCCTAACGAGCGCCCACCGAGCACAAAGAAAAGGTAACCTAACGGACCCCAAAAAAATAAGCATAAAACGCAAAAGTGATAAGGGTACAAAGAAAGAAAAAAAAGAGCAAAACGTACCCGATAAGAAAAGAAAGAAAAAATCTAAAACGGTCATCGAGGATGGAAAATTTGTATAAAGAAAACAAGGGTGTGACAGGGCGAAAGGATTGATCCTGCAAAGACGTAAACACCTGTTGATTCGTTAACGCATTTCATTAAGCTCAAAGGAGGGAACTCTCGCCATTTCTCTCATTACCATCATTCTTATAAACACGCCACGTAAAATCGCACGCGCCTAAGGTAATTCACCGCGCGACCTACCCCTCCCTCTACACTACCCCAATCCTAATCCACAGTTAATTACATTATCAAAGCGTAAACGAAAAATAATAACGCGTACGACGAGTTCAAAAATTTGTTTTCAATTCTATAAAAATGTCCGACCACCTCTACGACTAACTACTTACGCGATCCTTGTATCCCGGATAATGCGCTACGCTACTGGCAGCCAGATTCTCTTGTGAATTTTCCCGTATAACAGATTTTCCAATCTGGCACGGAGAGAGCACCAACTCCCATCCCACATGGCACATACGTATAACGCAGCCAGATTGAACGTAGCGAGCCGGGGGAATACGATTGTCGACGCAACGTTCCGGAAGAAAAGTATCTTACAAAGGTTGGAAGGAGCCAAGGCGAGAGCCTGACGTAGTGGAATAGAAGGAAAGTGAAGGAATGGTGGAGAAGAGAGAAAGAGAGGGGGTCGGATGAGGGAGATGAAAGGAAAAAAAAAGAAAAAGTCAAGTGTAAGTTGAAATAGACGCTAGATGCAGGAGATTGAAGGTAGGTAGGTACCCGAGGTATATACCTACAAGTTTTACCTACAAGTTTTACCTACAAGTTCTACCTACACTGCTAGATGCATCTTAGAGAAATGCCAAAGTGCCATAGAATGAGGGAACGGTAGAAAATACAAGTAAAGAGTAGAAGGATAAAAGGAGTCGAATGATACGTGACGAGTGTTTGGTAGGATACATTCTGTGTGTATATATATATTTACGTACATGGCCTTCAAGATGCTTGTGTACGCTTATTTTCTTTTTTTTTTCCTCCATATATTTGGATGGTAAGATCGATGAATGGAAAACACGTGTACGTAGACGTCTTAGAGCAGATACGTTCCCCCTGTCAGCAAACAACTCTTATTCCTGTCTGGACCCTTTGTATTCCGAGCACATATCACTTAAGGATCAGGGTCTTCAAAATGGATTCGTTTCTTGCGAAATAACACGTACTGCCGCGGACACTTGTCACGGGCCAGGCATACCAATGTGACGGTTCTTAAACAATTTTACCTTTCGTGAAAGATCGGATCACGAGAACGTTCAAGGGTTGGAGGAGAAGTTTAGGACGTAATCGAAGAGGGTGGTTGGTCACCCTGAAACGATGAAATGAAAAGAGATTGGTGGTTATGGAGTTGTTAAACAAAAATTTTTTTGAGTGACATTGTTAGTAAAATTATAACTGGTTAATTAGGTACTTGAAAATGGAGCCGCGAGTTGGGGATTTATTTTGGGGTTGTTTTCGAGATAACGGAGAACAATGTCTGCTACCTTAATAATAAGTAGGTAGACAGCGACTAAGTCAGACCGCGCGAGAGCTAAGCGTTAATCCGCAAAAGTAGCCGGGATAAAAAGCAGACGCAATTATGACAAATAAACTCTGATTTAATTTTCGCTCAAGTGAACTCGTGGTGGGACGGGGGGGGGGGGCAGGGGAAGAGGGGTAGATTACCCTTAATATCGCGGAGGGATAGTTATTAATTAATCCCAGTCTTACTCGGTGCGAACGGGGCTGGACGTCGGCGAAATAAAGCTCCCCTGTATAAAGAGCTTTACTTTCTGCAAGCATGAAACAGCGAGGCGCCAAGAGAGACAGAAGATAGAATTTCGCAAAAAAGTTAGGTTAGGTCACGTTTAAATAAATTCACTGATTAATTTATAAATAATCATATACAGTGTATCGATTTGATATAATGATTCTTTTTGATCGCGTTTTCTCTGTAAATAAAATTATTGTCAAAGCTATTGAAACGGTGGAAATTTTGAGTGCAATAAAATAATTTTTGAAAATAAAAGAAAAAAGTTATTTCTCACTATGACGTTGATAAGGGCTCAGAGCGCAACGGTGGCGACATCTTCAGCTCCAAATGGGTATTTCGACGAGGGTGAACTACCCCTAAATGGTAAAGCTTCACATTCGCCAGATGGCGTTACTCGTATCGACGTCGTCGTGGCGTCGGCGACACCTTCGTGTAAAAGCTCGCTTTCCAACCGACGGCGAGCGACCTTATCGGCCATCGACTGACCGATAACAAACGGTGTCCACTCGTGCCACGGAAATTGACCATTTTTCATTCGTCCAGTAGCTGATAAACCAATTCCTTCGATCTCACCCAGACCTACCCCCTACTTCATAATATTTCTACACTGTGACCACCATCATAATTCATCAATCAAAAATGGCAAATATTTTTCCAAAAAGAAGGAAATTTTCAAAAAAACAGTCTAATAAATTGCTCGCTAACATCAAAAAGTCCATGGATAATAAACTGGATATTCTTTTTTACAAAAAGCTCACTAGGGCTTATACGTATCCACCTACGTGTATACAGAGTACGAAAGCATCATGGCGTAAATTTCGCGTAAAATTAACCGTATAAAAATCCCTCGTATTTCAGCAATTCTTCAATGCGCCTACCAATCTCACCAGTTCTCAGTCGTACCAACCCCGGTCATACTATTCCAATTTTCATAGCGGAATCCAATAATTCCCAAGCTGCCGGGTGCTGACGCAAAGCTCAGGGAGGATCTCGTAAAGCGAGTAATCCGCCATTCCTGAGAGTCTCGCGAGTCGTTCAACCGTGCAGGTCGGTATGGGATAAAGGGAAGAGAAGAAAGAAGAAAAGCGAAGTACACAGACGAAGGGTAGTACGGAATCAAAGAGTAATAAATAACGAGAGAAGCTAAAGTAAAAATTTCAAAATTCTGAAAATTCCTCCGAAAGATTTGCTACCCGCAAAATTCATATACAAGTGTAATTGTCAAATATTTAAATAAAAATTGCAAGAATCTCAAAAAATTACTAAATCTTTTATTGTACTTGAATTATGCCTCGAATCGGGTTCGTGTCTATGCTAACTGTATATACGGTTTACCAGATAGATTACAAAGGCTCGATAGCTTCCCACCATATCCAACGCCTATAAACCTTTCCATGGCTAACCGCCTTATCCCGTAGCAGTGGCAGGAACAATGTTAATCAGACTGGGTAAACACCTGCCACTGATTGCGCTACGTGTATGGGAAGTACAGGAAGGCACACAAAGCGCCTCGCAATCCACGAGGGTGGAAACATCGATCGGCCAAAGCCGGTGCTAACCAGGAAAGAGGCCGCTGGAGAACCGCAAAACGTCAGAGGCCCTTTTGTGCCAGTTAGTCGCCATACTTGTTACTGCTACGGGAATGGCTCTTTCCTTGAAAGGGAAAAAAAAAGTTTTTCCCTCGCTAGTTCCATCTAGCGGAATTTTCTTGAAACGTAGTACGAATCAAACGTTCTTTTTTATTTTTTCAATTTCCTTCGGAGGAATAACCGCTGATACGAATTGCTGACATTTGAATTTTTACCTAACCTACCCCCTACCCCCTCCGTCCCCCCACACCCCTCAGACTCTTCTAATTTACCTTTTCCTTCGCCAACGCCATCCGTTTGTTTTTCACTTCGAAATTTCCATATTGTCCAAACGGCAGACCTTTATGGAAATTCCAACCGGCAACGCCTTGCTGCCTACCGATATTGACTTCGGACCGAATACTGATAACGCATGCATTATCGGCCTGCACCTAGACTGCTAGTAGTATGCTGCTACTAGCTAACTCTATGGAGGCAAGTAGTTTGCTTCGGGTCAATAGCGATACCTCAAGACCCGTATGCTTAGTAAACGTCAACATACACTCTGACGTGCATGTGGACAGATGGAAATCAGTTTGTGAAAGATAATTAAAACGAAACTGTATCAAAGCATTGGAAAAGCCAGAGAGAATTTAATGAGAGATCGAATTACGTATAACCGAGTAATAAATATACAAAATAATTGATCAGTCAACAAGTATCTTATTACGAACCATATACCATTTTTGTACGAGGAAATTCGTACTAGTATAAAAGTCAACGTGAAACCAATTGTAAATATAAAATGACACAAGGATTCCTAGAAACGCGTTTGGCTGTTGGCATTATTTTTTAAACAATTCGAAGCACCCTTAATTACAATCCCGCGCAGCGTGCTTCGAGTTATTAACTGCAGCGGGCTAATTAAAATCATAATTAAACTAACAGAACAAAATGGCGCTAGAATGCCTTTACGGTGCGTTACAACGTTTCGCTGCGTTTCCTACGTCATTCGCAAATAACTCCGCAAGAGTTCCGTAAGGGTTGGCTAGGGGTGAGTGACCCTCCCCCCTCCTCCCCCCCCGGCGTGTTTCTGGAGTGTGAAATTAAAGTCATTCATTAACCTAAGACATTCTCGGAACGGCATGATGAACGTAGAAAGATTTTCGTGTGCGTGCCTCATTCACGCACATTCGCGCATGTCCAACCACAGTAAGGCAAGTACTACTTGCGTGTATTCAAAGTCTGACACGGGTGGGTACGTATCTACTTGTATGCTTATCAAAGAGAGTCGCCCGTTGAGTCTTCAGTAAGTCAGCTGTGCGTGTAGAGAGGGTGCCGAAGAAATATCAAAAGAGTCATTCATCCCTTAGTAGACTGTGCTCTTTAAATTCAACCCTTACGCGTCTTTATGCGTCTCTTGAGCGGCAACTGCCACAGTGGACAGGTATAAATACACGTAAAGTGAAATTTAGTTTAAAAGTGGAAAAAGCTAAGACACTACGGACGCGTCAGCATCCCCATTTTAAAATGAGAGACAGTCAACCCCATAGTAGCTGGATAGTGAGGCAAGGGCGGTAAATGCAAATGGGCTACCTTCCTACGATGTTCTTAATTAATTTCTTTGCAATTATCATGGACGCTTCCGGTTGGAAATTGTCTGTTCCTTTTAAGTTGGAAAAAAAAATCTTTCGCGTAACTCTGTATTGCGTTGGCCAACTGGAATTTCAGGATCCACTGGTACCAACTTGCCAACTTGTATACGCGTACACGAAAGCCATAGAAATTGTAAATATTCTAGACACTGTCGTCACGCAATGTATGCGGAGTCCAGTGTCTTTGTTTACGTGACTGTACTGCATCGTGACGTCATATACGGAAATTGACATTAACGGGTGACAGACTTGTAATGCGAAATGAAAAGGATCGACAGATAACAAAAATTCGTACTACAAAAACCAGAACTAATAGAAACGTCACTCTATCAGCGATGACTTCGTTAAGCCAAAAAACAATTTGTTTTCAAATTTTCATTGATTCCGTCTAATTCAATTTCACGTTTTGAAACACGTCTATTTATGTATCACGATTTTGAGTGGATCGTGCCGGTGATGCGATTCATTGTGAGTAACGGGTGTAACGAGTGACGCTGAAAAAGAAATGGGGACGGAATAGTAATAAAAAAAAGCGTGAATGGAATTAAAAAAAAATTGCAAAATTTTCTCTTTTCAAGAGCTGCCCGGTAACAACTCTTCTACGCTATAACTGGACGTCCTTTTCCTCCTCGTCCCATAGTACGTAAGTCATTGTCCGCATTGTTACGCGAGCGAGGGACGTTGAAAATAAAAAAAAAAAAAATCGCCAACTCTCGACGAGCCAATGAAAAATCCCCACGGAGAATAAAAGTCACGAAGCACGGAACTCGCGTAAACTCCACGTCGACGTATTACGCCATACGTGGATATATACATATTCATATATCTATATCCATACATAGATATGACGTACGTGACGTTAACGCGGCCGAAACTTTTTCCCAACCCTCGGGACCAACGTCGATCCACAACCCCTTTCGCTAAAGAGCGAAAACCCGCCAGTATTTTTTCGATCCGATCGTAACGTACTTTTTCTCAGTCATTTTTTTACCCCTCTATAATCTTCACTTTTTGCTTCCAGCCCTCCCCCCACAACCCCTTTGAGTAAAAAATATTCTGTACTAGATCACGCTTCGGTTTGCCCGATCCACCGGTATCGTAACCTCGATCACCGTGTAATACAAGCAGACGAGCCAAAAAAGGTTTTTTTTCTCCATAAATCTGCAAACGAGGAGAGTCACCGAACAGATTCAAGGTCACGCTAGGGGTGGAGTAACCAGATATACGTATATACACGGTATAATGGCAATCCTTCAGGAATCCTTAGATCGTCTCCAGCGTGGCGTTAAAATAATAATCTGCCGTGGCATCCGCGAATAATAAGTCTTCATTAATATTGCCGGGGGTTGGTTGCGAGATAGGGAACTCTGCCGACAAGGAGGGATGAAAACGAAGGTATTCGTCGCAGACAATGCGAGAGGAGAGCTCGGCGTATTATGTAGATTGCCGAGGTGTATTATATTATGTATTACCAAGGAAATCGGTAGGCTCGGCACGTTTCGACGGAATCTTCCTTCGTCGTTCTCACCCTTAGGCCATCCCTTCGCGTAGCGCGAGTTAAGTCAAGTCGTGTATATATATGTATATATAAATATATATATATACAGTCAAGGCAACTACGTTGATAGAAGCGGACCGAGAACGATCGAAGGGTGAAAGTGAATTTTCTCGAGTGCTTTTGAAGCAGAAAGACGCTTCTGGGTACGTCCTGAGAAAGACATAGAGAAAGGACAGGGTTGTAGAGGCGTCAAGTAAGTATTGTGTTTAGAGGGATGCTTTTAAGGGATGAGGATCGAGAAATTACTTAGCCGTCAAAGGATCGGACGTAATTGTTATTAATTATTTGACGAAAGGCGGATTGGTGGAAAAATATTTTACATATAGATATATTATGGCATAGGGGATGAAAAGCTTTGAAATTATGACGTCACGAAATTTTAACCATCCCCCTTTGAGCTTTAATGCTTCAAGGTAAGTGGGATATTACGTATATATGTGTACAGGGTGATACGTCGCGTTTTACGAGCCGCACTTAGGTTACCGCAATCATCCCCTAAACTTTACTGTCCTTGTTGACGCCCCTCTGACGAATACACCCGTTGCCTTTACTTTTGGAACTACTTGTACCCGTGGTCCCGCGTAAAGACCGCTTCCCATTTTCTGGCCCCGTGATCGTTTCGTGGCGATAAAATAAAATAAAACATCGTGCCTGGTACGTGCAACGTTGGCGCACCTGCAGGATTGGCGTGCGCATGTGCGTTCTCGTATACCCACTCCGATAAGGGATGATACCATAGGGAGAAGGTCGTTACTTTTGATATGGGCAGTAGGATAAAAAATTTTTCAAAAATACTTAAAGGCGCGTTACAAAACTATTGAAACGTATTAATAATTGATAAATATAAATATAAGGATATTATATTTCAATTTTTATATATGGTATTATGATATTATATAGATATATTGTAATACTGGATTAGTTGATGTTTTTGTCAGAAAGGGTTAAAGGGTTAGTTCGCAACCCTTAGGCATGACTCCATCCACGGAATCGTATAGTACGAAACGAAAGTGAACGGAAGTTGAAGCTGTCGTAGTCTGCAACTAGAATGACAGAAAATGAGGTGGGGAAGGGGGTGGTAGCTTCAGTCGTGGAGAATTCCGATTTGTAACTCCAAATATTTGAATTAATTTGTATGACAATCTCGGCGTTTCCGCCGGGGAGAACTTTCCGCTCGCGTTCATTCAGTCACGTAGGTTTATCGGAAGGGTGGCAGGGGTGAAAAGCTCGGGGTACTACGAGAGAAGGTACTTTTACTTCTATACCGAGAGAATGTTAAACCTAGAGGCAACGTAGATCATTCTCGGCTATATTTAGAAATATCCTCTCCTACCTAGATCCCGACTTTCTTCTTTTCACTAAACGAAGAAACGAGAGTTTAAACAAAATTCAAAAATTCAATGCAATCCGTCAAAAAAGGAAATCGTCAGCAATATATACTTTGATATATCATACCGTTAGTATACGGTACTATAGTATATACGATAAATATATCATCGTAAAATATAATACCTATTACATCACATCGAATCTCAGAATAAACTTCAATTCCTCCTCATTAAAGGATAATATTTCGAGAGTGAATTTAGCGGCTCAAATGCCTACGCGAATTTCAGGTAATTAATGAGGAGGGAAAGCGCGAGGAACGAGTCGGGAAATGGGAAGGAGACCCGTGGGGAGAGAAGTGGTGATGGAAGCGGTGGTGGAAGTGCTGGGTAGAAAAGGGACTATCCGGAAGCGAGGAAGCAAATACTAATTATTGCCAAGTCGACCATCCTTCTCAGGAAAAGAATCTGAGGGGTTGCTGTGAGGAGGAGTGGGGTTCCCCTTTGTGTGTCAGCGCGTCGGTGTCTGACCAAGGCGCATGCGCGTACCACTGGGAGATGCTTTAGCCTGATGGAGTTCCGGAATGAAAATGGAATGACAATAAAGCCGGATGGGAAATAAAAGTGCAAGAATCTCGGCGGGATTCAATTTCGTGCCGTTGATTATGTACGGACTAGACGGCGTTCCTGGAAGGTAGAGGGTTTGAAGAGTGGGGGGAGGTGGGGGAGGGGTTGAAAAAACTGCAGTAACGAGTCACGTGTCTGAAATCCCTAAAAGGCGTGCGACGAAGGGGCGTTAAAAATAATTTTGAAAAATTCTAGACCACCAAAGAGGGTTGGATGGGATGAGGGGATGAAAAAGAAATTCTTGGACACCCTTATTATTTTCGAAATTGGACGGAGCTCCTAAACAAATGAAATAAAGCGAAAGTTATGAACTGCCGTAAGTATTAATTTCTGAAGCGTAATGGGGGGTTGGAATAGTAGTGGAGGCTAAGTGACGTATTTCGTGGAGTGAACGAGGACGGAAAGCGAAAATTGTAAAAAAAGCTGTGGAAAGGAAGTTTACGTCTCTTGGAGAGAACAGGGTGTATGGTAAAAATGAAAAAGGAATTTTTTCCTTCTAGTAAAAAAAAAAAATAATAAAAAACATTCTCATGATGTACTGACAGCCAGAAGATATTCCCTTCGGCCGTAGACTAATAAGTTCAAAGCCTTCATAAAAACAACCCCCGCTTAAATACTTTGCTACGTTTACGCTGCCCTTCGGGCCACCCTCCGCCCTCCCACCGTCCGTCCCCTCTCTTTGCCCATCGTGCCTTATAAAAAGTTTAATCATTTCTGCTTTTAATGAGTCTTCAATTTCGCGTACAGCGGTGCTCATCAGCTCCGTACCATTTCAGACTATAAGCTCCGTGGATGATTCTACGTGAAATACTTGATTAGGTGCTCAAAATTGAAAAAAACAAACATTCAATGAAAAATACGTATGACTCACTTTTCAAAACCCGTTATTAACTTAAAAAGAAAAACGAAGCAAAGGACAACCGGTTGACAACCAAAAACAATCGTCTGGGATAAATTAAAAAATAAAAGATTCAAAAAAGGAGGGTGGGACAGAGAGGGTGGGGGTAAAAATGCTAATAAACGTATCGTACTGTCAACAAAAATAGAAAGTCACCCCTGGTACGAGACAAAAGAAATTTTCGGTAAAAAGTAAAACGAAAAATGGAAGGGTCGACGACAGTGCTGCCCTCTTGGATGGAAGTCATATTATATCAAGACTTTATGAACATAAGTATAATATCAATGTCAAAAAGATAAGGCGTTTCACTCGTATCCATGTAATATCACTCAAAAAGGCATTTACCAGTTTCCTGCGTTTCCATGATACGCGTCCCTTTGTTACCCTTAAAAAAAAAACCCAACTGAAAAAAAGAAGATTCCAGTCAACCGCGCAAGAGAACCAGCCCGCGAAAGTATTGGCTATCAAACGAAAAAAGACCGCCAAATTTAAAAGCCCAGCAGCTACCCCTAAAAAGGTCACGTGTCGAGTGGATTCTTTGAAATTTCGTTCTAAACAATTGGCAATAGCCACGATATGGGAGAGGAAAAGTCTTTGCATCGGAGGGATTGCTTTCACCTTTCACCCTTGAAATTTGACCTTTAAACCCGAAAAAATTAGTGGCGCCAAAGGCGGCGGAGTCTGGCATCCCTGTGAAGGATTTCTATTCGAAGATTATTTTTCCGGGCCGATAATAAGGACCTGCCGGGAATCGAATGGGGGTGGCAGTGAGGCGTGATATTGATACTCCTCCATCTCCGGCAGTCCTGAGGGGTGACATTCTAACCCTCCTAGTCTTCTTTTACCCGCCTTACCCTCTTTTTCGAACCCCCGTCAGAGTTCTACCGCGAATACGGCGTCCCTCCCGTGGCCTCTTCTCCTCTTTGGCTTTAAAGCTGGCGGCTCACCAGTGAGTGAGCAGGATTTTTACGATAACAGATTAGAGGATTCTGGCCCGGTGAACGAGCAAAGGAACCAGGACGTCGTTTCCGAACTTTGCTGAGATTTCTCGTGGGGTCGCTGACTTTGAAAATTTCGTCAAGGAAGACGAAAAATTATTTTTACCAACCGGCTAAGGGTTACTATAAAAAAAAGTCTAGATCAACTTCGGGTCCATAAAGTTCCAGACACATTCAAGATATTACCAATCATCGATTTGATCTCTCAAGAGACGTTCGTGCAGGGGGTTGAAATTCAAGGGGTGAAAGACGAAAGTTCCTCGAGTAAAACTCGATAAAAATGTCCATGTAAACTTTTCTAATCGCATATCAACCCCTTTGCCCCTTTTATCGCAAAATTTGACAAATGGTCAGGTGATCCACATAAAACGTACCGAATTGAAAAAATTGAATCTACGTTACATACGTGAAAGATGCTTTCGTATTTTAATAAACGTTTTGTAATTATTGTTCAGAACGTAACTTGTGCCATTTTAGAGTGGAATTTTGGCCAATGCTTGAAAAAGATACTAATTTTTGTCAGGTGTAAAATAAGAGGAAACCACCCCTGATACTTTAATAGATGACTTTAGTGATAGAAATTCATTTACGGCAGAGGGCACTGTCTTTCGGCGGTTGACTTGAGTCCCGGATTTGGAAATACGCGAACTGGGGTTTGGGGTTGTATTGATCGGTGCCGGCTGCACGGGGGAGTGACTGAAACAGTACGCACCTCTAGTCACTAGAGTGGCAGGAAAATTTGGAGAAGCGTGGCCTTGACCAGTACACCCTTTATTCAAGAGTCAAAAAAAGGGGTTGCCACCTTTTTTTTCAAAAACTCGTAAAAAATTTCTTATTCGCGAGAGTAAGAGGAACGAGGGAAAAACCTATTTTTCCCAGTCTCCCGACACATGGGAAATAAATATAAATATCACGTCCATTCGGTCCGAGGCATTTTTCAAATTTCTTGGGGTTGCCACCCTCGGGGAAAGTTGCTCTTGATTCGAAGCAATCGTCTAAGGAATTGTGCTTCCTTGTAAAAAGTCCTGCGTCAAAAGCTTCAACCCCTGTATCCTCAGTTATACAGCCTTCAACCCCCTTAGATTTTTCAGAATTTCTCAGAACGCCCCCCCCCCCCCACCCCCATATAATTTCGCAAAAAAATGTGTCTAGCAAAAACGGATGAGGGTAAATGGAGAAAATAAATAAAAAATGGCACATGAAAAAAAGATCTGTACAAAATCAAGTCTTCGAACTGTCTCAAAAGTGAAATCAATTTTGTGAAGCAGAACCGAGATAAAGACTGGTGCTGGTAGCAATGGCAACGCCGACGGTGTTGCTGGAAAAATAAAGGGTCCGTGAAAAAAAAAAAAAGAAAAAGGAAAAAGCAGAGGGAGAAAACGTGCCAATCACTGCGCCAAAAGAAAGGGAAGAATGGGAAAGAAAGTAATATCGCGGGAACGCGTGTCTGCCATATTGGCCGATGGTCAATTAGTTCCACGAATCTCGCTTAGGATTATTCCATTAGACGGCGACGTTACGCGAGGAGAAAGCCTAGTGGGAAGATTTCAACCCCTGGCGCGTCTGCGAAAAAAAAAGGGACCAACGGGACCTTCCGACCACGGTAAAAATCAAATCTCAAATTGAGAGAAATTTCAAGTGGAAATCTAAAAAGTCATTCGACGCCGTCTTCGACAGACTTGTGTCCATTATTCCTATTCCTACAGGTAAACGATTTGGGTAGAAAAAATTGTGTAATATGCAAAAGGGGGATGAAAAAAAAATTCCCAGATTAGGGTCCCCAACAATGGTTCACGCACGACTTGCCAATATTATAGGGAGAAAAATCCATTTTCGATTTTCCGTGTGTCCCCCGTCCCCCACCCCACCCCCTCTTCTTCCACCACCAATACCTGACGAAAATATGTTCCCAGGGTGATTCCTCCAGAATCTCACAAAGTACTTTGTCATTGAAGTCCCAAGGGATGGCAGAAAGTATCTTCATGTTATTAACAATTTTCCAGGAAGAGTTTTCAATTTTGAATTTTTCCAATCCCTAGGGATAAAACCTATTGATTTCCCGCTCGAATTATCTTTCGCCCGTCTAGGATCCGAGGCCGTTCGCCATTCGTAAAAGCTGATTCGGCAAACTGCCCGGTGCACTCTGCAGTGCAGATAAGGGTTGCTGTAGCTTACGGAAGGGGGTCGTAGCCCATAGAGGGTTGCGAGAATGCAACGTTCCGTAGTCACAATTTACGAGAGAATCGCGCTAATATCTGCTAATTGCTCCCAGGGGCAAGTCGAGCGGGTACGGAGCGTCGCGACGACTTAGCATCTAACGAGACCTTTTAGGGGTAAGTCGCCTCCAGCATCTAATCCAGGGGTGGGTCTCCCGTTTTATCACTGCTTTTTATTTTCACTCGTTTACCCTGCACTACTTCTTTCATACTACAAGCTAGGTCTTGCAGTGCAGCTATGATTACAGCAACGAAACTGTACTTGCACCCCTAGCAATTAAAAAATAAAAAATATAAAAATCACCACAAAACATCAAGGGCTGACGACCCTTACCAATCGTAATTTTCTAATCGTATCAAGCCAATTCAATCTAAAACGAATTAAAGCCCGTATTTCTCCACGTACTAAATCTCCTCCAAGACCCTTCTAGTAATTCCAAAATGCCACCCTTTTAATGACACCTAGTTATACCAACCCCTTATATCCCACTATTCTACATTTCCATCTGTCCAAGCAATTAAACTCTATAAAAATCAAACCACCCATCACTATGCGCATACGATAAATGTTATATTAAATCTGCAACCCCTCCCCCCAATAAGAAACGGCTGCTGGGATAAAAGTCAGAATAAATGTCTACCAAGTAGTATACTCGTATGCAAAAACGACTGTCCGGGATTACCTAGAACATTAAAGAGAGACGGCAGGCTACATGGAATGAATATTTAAAGAAAATCTCAGACCGGAAACGGTCTCGGTGCAACTGAACTAGACTGGACTCGGCTCAAGTCAACTTCAACTGAACTCCAGTCGACTCGTACTCGATTCAACCTCATCCTGAAACTAGGCAGTTTCTATGGCATCCACGAGGTTCGCAGTCCGCACGCGAGTTTCCCCTAATCGGTAAACTTTAGGCCCGTGAAACTTCTCAGTCTGCGAAGCTTACAAGTTCAACGACAGTCCCGCCACCATAACGAATCGAAATATACGCGTCTCCGTTCTGGCTCGCGTGACGATCCGTTTACGAATATTTTACGGTTATTGTCGCAACTTTCCCAGAAGGGGATGATACGGCTATGCCTAACCCCAGGACACCCCCAGTCGATAAGGTAGAACATGCATAGGTTATCTATTAATAGACGTGGAATAATTTATAAAGACAGCCTATAAAATTCATTCGAGGGTTGTCTGGAATAAAAATTATTTATTTTGTCGGGTGAGGGGGGCGGGTGTAGGGGTTGAGGAGGATATTATGGAGATCGTTAGGAATTCCTTAAGCACGGGATATATTGGCCTATACATTTATTGATTATGATCGTTAAACTAGTTTTGCCCTTCGAGACACGACGCGCGGCGTCTTCGCGTTCTACTTTCGCGTTCACGACGCCATTAACGTTAATATTGTCGCGCGTCACTTCAGCGTCGCGTGGCGTCGTTTCGCATAAGTCGTGTCTTCTCTATCTATATCTCTTGAAGACCATGAGAATTTAACGGGATCGAGCATCGCGACGACCAATTACGCTCAGTGACGTCGTCGTCCTCGTTACTTGCCCATTAGCGCGAAGGGGTTGTAATGTGCGTGGTGAAAGTGGCAGGTGAAATTGACGTAACGAAAACTCGTTAAACGTAAAAATGATAAATAAAATTTCTTTCGCTGCTAATTACGCATTACAAAGGCCGTATAAAAAGTGGAGAGATACTCGAAATGATTTCAAAATAGAAAAACCCAAAGAAAAAAAAAGTTTGACACGATATACACAAAGATCTCAAAAAAGAAGTCATCAAGATTAGAAACTTTCTCTGCAAGAGCAATGGTGGTGCCTACTGGGAAAAAAAAAGATAAGACGTCTCTACAGGTGCAGAGAAGCCAAGTGGAGCCAAGAGAAATGGTAGAGAAGACCAAAGCTCATATACGGCTGCAAATGAGGCCACAGATGCGGTAAGAGATAAGAGATGATAGAAGCGGTACATGAAAAGAGCTGTCCTCGTATTTCGAGTAAGGACGTACACAGCATCCCCGTACCAGAGTCCAACCAAGAGAGTGTAAACAAGATAAAAATATTCCAAGAGAGACTCATCAAAAATGTCTTTGGGAAAACTTTTACGGGATAACCTAAGCGCCTAGGCTTATATGGGTTACGTGAGAACAAAGAGAAAAATATAGTAATAATAATCCACAACACTGCGAGTTAAGTGAATAATCAAGAAAGACACTCCCACCCCCTAGACCACCCTCCCCCTTCGCTACTCCTCTTAAGACTCCGCAGCAAGGCTAATAGCTTGGAACTTAGTCGCGTTTCCATGCAAATTGAATGCTTATAAAGTCCTCCGCTAGGTGGCTACATGGCCCGAGCAGTGCTAGACGGCTCAAGTGACTTTACCCGCATGCACTCAGAAATAAAAGGGGCGCCCCCCAGTAGTACTCATGAGTCTCCGGTTGTTTATCTGACGACAGTGCTCTTAGCTGACTAGTAAATGGTGTAGTTATTGCAGGGGTAGGAAGACTGGCTTGGTTGGGTGGTTGACTGGCTGGCTGGTTGGTTGGTTGGGTGGTTGACTGGCTGGGCGCCTCAAAACGAACGGGCAACGTGTGCGGAATAACGATAAGCCTTAACGGCACAAACGACAGAGTATTTATGGGTCTTGCATGCAAACGGTATCTCCACATTTCTTCGGCGTCGTCATTGCCCCAAAGTTCTAAGGGTTTTGGCTTTGCCTTTTAGGTTCAGGGTTCGCGTTCGGGTTGGGTTGGGTTGGGTCTGGTATTTTAGTAGTTACACTGGCTTCTCTCCTCTATTCAATTGCCACTACCTAGGGATTACGGGGGGACCTTTAGCAAAAGGGCCACCATTTTCTTCTACACGTTCAAGTATCTCTCTGTCACCCTCTGTACATACAGTGCCATTCACTCGGATTTGACGTCTTTAATTAAGGGACGCTGTACAGGTGGGAACGAAAGTCGTTACCTAGAAATGCACGGCTGTAGCTTCTGATATTGGAATTTTCCTAAAAATCAATTACTTCCTAATGGGTTTTTGATTGTCAAAATAATCCAGTAAGTATGCTTGTTGTTGTCAAATTCTGGTTAATCAAAGCAATCACCGTGACAGCCATTAAACCGTAAATGGCAAAGCTTGCACCTAAATAAACTATTGTAACATAATCCTACATAGTATAGTATATTACAGTACAGTATAGTTAGTATTATACAGTACAGTAAATAATATACTACACTATATATAACGTAGCACAGTATAGTCTGTTGTGACTCCTGTTTACACTTAACGTTATTGCTCTGGCAGATCTAATGTGTGCTAGCTGACTCAGCCGATATTAAAACCCTTTCGTGAGGTGCGGCTATCGCTCGAAGTTGATCAGGGTTTATGGTATACGAGGGTTTCATCCCCCCACTAAAATCACGAACATTTGCGCCGACACGAAAATTCTCAAGAAGTATTTTCCAAAGATCAGACGTTGGTAGGCCACTACGAATTTTTTTTTAATTCAAAATATCACCGACCTAGTCCATTTTCCTTTCGACTGATTTAAATTCTTTTTTTCTCTCCTTAATAACCCCCTAAGAATTTAACTGGCGGACCAGGAACAGGAACGACCATTCTTCATGAGAATGGATGAATAGAGTGGTGGGCTCTGGCCAAGACGCTTAAGATTCCAAACAACCCCCTGACGAGTATAATATTACCACTCATCGACCCCCCCAATGCTAAAAGCTACCCCCGGGCGTTTCATTATTTTATCGTTTCCTTGCGCAACCACCATTTTAATTCTCCATTGAACAGATACCTATTTACTGTATATAAATACTATATAAATACTATATAAAAATATATATATATATATAATATACCGTCTTATTTAAATACAAATTATATCCTGATGCTTCGTCAGTACAATTGAAATTGTATTGATCTATCGTCGGAATAATGTGCAATTAGCATTACAATTATTTATAATTAAACGTGCTCGAAGATAATCTCAAGTTTATTAACGGTATCGTTCACACCGAACGTATTACTCTCACGGACACTTGGAAATCCGCGGGAAAATTCCGTTATTGGCGAAACGCGAATATATTGCATAAATGATTCTGCGGTTAAGTAGCAACGTCCATAAAGGTAAATTTGCCATTGGGTTAACGGGATCTGCTGCCATTATTGCCAATTACAACGTGGCCAACTATATGGGCGGCAGTTACGATCATTTCGTACCGTTGGCTTTCTATGGCGAGCAATTATTTTTTTTTAATAGTATTAACAGTTACTGTCCTTTTATAAGTACCGACGTTGATGCGATCTTTTCTCGTATTAATGTACACGTGTTCCTGGGATAAGTTGCGAAAAAAATATTGAGAATCCAGAAAATTTCTAATATCCATATCACGAAGGTCCAAGGAAGACGACGCTGCATTACTGTAGGAGCGGAATCGTCGCTGTGTCCGGAAATCAATTACCACCCTTTAATGGAAGTGGCGGGACAATATTATCGGACGTGATTCCATTATCGTCCGATGATCCTGTAGGCTTAATGCACGTCGAAGCTTTTTGTACTTTAATCCACTTTCCCCAAACGCTTCTTGCGTACGATCTATCGATCTTAAATTTCCCGCCCGGGAGCCAGGTATCGATCACCAGCGTTAATTGTCGCGCCGAGTATTCGGGTTGTCATTTTGGAACAATGAGAAGGTTTGATATAAAAAAAATTAAACTGAATTTGAGGGTGGGGGGTGGAAGGGAAAATTGGGGGGAGCCTGAAACACCAGCGGGATATGCAATACATAGGAAGATGGGTGGTGGTTATTTCGGTGGGTAATGTCATGATTACGTCAATATCGTAACTGGGGGATGAAAAAAAAAATTGCTGAAACCCTCGGGTGAGCGACGGTATGCTCCAACAAAAAAGGAATTAATTAGTAAGGCTGAGCCTGCGGAATAAATGAAATACCCCGATCTGGAAAACCTACCGCTTCCAGGATTTTTAACGGGGGGATGAAAACTCATTTGCGCTTTTGTGCGGGCAAACCAACCGTTTGTTTGAAGGCCGGCGTTTATCCATTTCTGTTCGTATGATTGTATACAAAATTGAGTATTTTCGGTAAAAAATAAAAAAAAATAGTTCCCACCGACAAATCGACTGGTACCATCTCTTCTGTAATAATTGTCCGAATATTATTAGAATTGGTGGAAAAAAAAAAAAATCGTAAAATTATACCAACGATGATTAATACCGATTTTGGGACTCGAAAAGCTTAATTTCAACGTAGCATCTACGGAAAAGCAATTATTTCTCCTTTCGCCGTCCAATGAGAAGTTCAAATAGGTCAAGCAATCGCGAACCCTCCCACAGATTACGAATATCGATGAAAGCATAATTTCTCCAGGGGTTTGCCATCCCCCATTGTCTTCCATAGAAATCGCGTCATAATTCCTAAGCTCACCCACCCCCCCAACAAACATAGCCTCAGAGTGCACTACACTCAGAGATCCCGGTGAATTATTTTCACCCCCCGTACAAACCTACCCCTACGTTGACGAGATGCTACCAGCAGCAGCATCGTCTGAGCGTTGATTCTCGCGAATTTAACCCTTTCAGGGTTGTTTGTATCTCGCAGCATTCAACCCCATTTACACTGGTGTCAGCTCTTGAAGGTATACGCGCGTCCCGCGGCAATTCCAAGACGACAAACAAAACCCGATCCTACAGGGGGTTGGTATACAAAACAGCGCAACCCCAAGAACTTTAAGTGTATAGGTGAGATACGTGAATTTGCTAGGTGCTAAGGGATCATGTCTCGTATAGACATGCAGATACTCACGCAAATAATCATCGCACCCTTGCGCGTACACCTACGAAAATTTTACACCCTCCAAGAGAGGGTGGGAAAATGAACTAAATATCAAAGCGTCAGCACCCGACACTTAGAGCCATTATCCAATTTCATTTTGACAAAAGGGATGAGAAGATTTGCGAATTTCTAAATAGGGGTGGCAGAATAAAAATTATTTAGTATGAAATAGATACGCGGTTTGTCACACAGAACAAGTATAGACAGAAGTATAGTCAATGAGACTGTTCCATACTATGGGTATACTTTCAAAATGCATGACCAAAATCTAGCACAGGTATAGCTTAAATTTATGCTATATTTCTCGTACGCACTGAGTATAGCAAATGTACAGCTTTCAGCACGGCCGCTTACGCAAACATCCATAGCGAGTAGAAAACAAAGAAAAATAAACAAGGACACTCACCACAGGATCCTGGTGATCTTAATTTTCCATGTGGTTTGTTTACGGGTCCAGTGTATCCTTCGACAGTCGAGGTCCGTTCACGGGATGACTTGACTAATTTAGCACTACGCGTATTTTCGGATACGGACTAATTATTTACTTATGATTATGTCAACACGCGGATTTTCGCGCGCGATAGAGAACGACTGCGATGCAGTTACTTAAACAGACTGATTCACTGTGTTACGCCTTTTTGGAAATGGTAAAGGGTGTAGGAGAAGATGGTATGAAATGGGCTGACGGCCCGAGGCAAGAAACCTCAAGGAAAATATGATGATACGAATAATGAGTAATTATTACAAAGATTACAACTAACGGAAGACAAATGCAAAGTTTAGTCGTGGATACACAGCACTGAGAGACGAGAGGTACAGACTTTTACGAATAACAGAAATTACGTGGAGAGGTCTGGACTAGGCAGTTACGCTTCCGTCGCAAACTTGAAGTCAAAGAGCACGATGAAAGAAAGAACGAGGAAGTGAAAAGAGGATAAAGGAAAGATGTTTCAAAGTTGGAAAGGGAATGAAGAGGATAGGAAAAGATGTTGTGAAATGGGCCCCTCCCCGCCCATTTCCGTGGGGTCCTACCTCTCCGCAAGGGAGCTACGACCCCTCCGAGGCCCAACAGAGGACCGTGTTTTGGGGATTGAGGAAAAAACCCCCGAGTCCTGAGACTACCCTTGCTCAGGACTCGGGGGAAAAACCTCAGGAACGAAAGGAAGCCAGGTCGAGCGGCAAGAAAGACGCAAAAGGTAAGTTAAACGCGAAAGATCGACCCCAGTCTAGTAGACAGAGGGTGACTTTATCTCAAAGGTGCTCAAAAGCACCTATACTGCTCCAAGTGAAGCCGATCCAGGAACACAAGCGCGAACAGGTCTTTGCCCAGAGCCAACGGACTACCCCACCGACCTCCCCACTGACACATAGGATCGTCTCTACCCACACGAGCACTCAAGGGTCAACGACGTCTTGAAGCAGTTTAAGGAAAACGAGCAAGTTATACTACAAACGCGAAAGATAGACACCCTGGTTAGACCCGCTTCACGCAAGACCATGGCCGTAGCGTACCCTAAGGGGGCTCAAGTCCCCCGTCGGGAGGTCCGGAGAGACCATGTCGCGACCACAACTTGGGCCCGACCCACCGAGCAAGCTCAGCAGATGAGGCGGAAGGGCAACCCCCGTCACCATGGACGACGTGTAGCTAGTCTAACAGGATGAATACCCTTATATGACTACTCGAAGGAATATGCTCAGCCCGGCCAAAGAAATAGGGAAAGTAAGACAAACACAAGGGTGACAGAGTGTGAGAAGGAGATAGACAGATACAAGAAACGAAAGATAGAAATAAAGAAGTCAAGGAGTAAAGAAATTAAGAATGAAAAGAAAAATGAACCAAGTAAAAAGGTATAACAGTAACAAAGTAAATAATAGAGGTGTAGAAATAAAAAGCGCGTGATACAAAGAGAGGGGTGAGGGAGGAAGAATGGAAGGACGCGCGGCGTCCAAGAGCTCGATATAGGTGATCGGCTCTCGGAAGACTGAAGTCCCCGCTAATACATTCTTCCGCATACCAGTCAGTACCCCCTCCCACTCGAGTACTGATCAACAAGTGCTGCCCTCCTACGATAGATTTTTCAATTACAATTTGTACAGCAACCGTGAACTATGCCCTGGAGTGGGGATGTGGCCAGAGTGGTGCTTGACAATGGTCCCTACTCCAAGTCATCCTGACAACTTAATTCGAGCCTTTAAGCCTAATTCCTATTGTTTGTAAATATCAGTATACTCGTCTTTACATTATCCAGTGTTCTGAGTCCGCGACTGTAACGTGTCACAATCGGAATCCCCTTCGCGATCGTCGCCCTTGCGTCACTGCATTCCGCTGTTACTTCACAAAGTGCAACACAGTGTATCAGTCCATTTGAATAATCGCAACGCGATCATTTTCTAACTTGCGCGAAAATCCGCGGATGCAAAAATAATCGCCAAGTCGTTGCGCAACAGATCGCGAGTGCCGAAGGACAGCCTGGATCTTGTGAACCATAGAAATGGGGAATTGAGAGGAAGACAAGGACAAGCGAAACATCGAAGATGAGGATCCTGTGGTGAGTGAACTTTTCTATACTTTTCTTTTCTCTTTCTTTTCTACTCGAGGTAGATGTACGTGTAAACGGCCGTTCTGAAGCTGTCGCGAAAGGTTCAAGGGGGCTAAAATGAACAGGGTGTAGAACGAGAAGAGGGCTGAACCTGATGTAGGGTAGTTTAAGCTGCAAATATTTTAATGTTTCGCGCACAATTTGCTCCCTGGGATGCAATGCTTGTCCGCGAGGAAGAGTTTATTTGTAATCGTTAACATTCCCCAGATTTATGCGTATTTTTATCTCAAATTTCCCCGTTGTCGCGTTATGGCCCACAAACAAGTTTACGGATCCTACAGTCCCAGTTGTCAAAAATTAATATTTTTCAGCATTTTTTTTTCAAATTTTGACATTGTCAAGGCTCAGAAACGAGTTTTCGGATTCTGCACCCTTAGATGTGTCGGCATATCAGGTTCGCAAGGAACGAAACACACGGGAATACCTTGTTTATTTATCTTCCGTTAATAGCTCCTAGCTGGTACAGTCGATAAACAAGAATTTGACCTAACTGTAATATCTAGAGGTCCCTACTTTACAGTCTGTGATTTTACCGAGCTTGCAAAGCACTATCTTCGACTGCACTGGTATTACCGTTGACTGAATATAAATAAATTGAACACGTCCGTGTATTCTGTGTCGCGCGATTCTGATATGTAGAGTATATATTTGTATATAGAATTTCAATGGATAAAGCCCATTTGTAGGTGTCCGAGACACCCAAGCTTGCGTGACACCATATCCCATAAGATATTCAGTCTATTTACCTCTTCAGTCAATGGTATTACTAAAGCTACTGATATCCATACTCAAAATAATTATTAAAAGGAATTACTACATTTACGGCAATGCATATGACCTTGCTCAAACAACTGAAGGTACCTTACCATCCTACGGACATACAGGGTGGGACTGAAATCGTGGTACAACCGAAAAGGAGGTAATTTATCATGGAAAAGTAAATCGAAATTGCAGAATAAATTTTTTTTCTCTACGAGACTTCATTTTTAAGAAAATCGATTTTAAAAATCAATCGGGTACGCGTGCGCTTGACTAATGCTTGCTACAGACCACTATTTTCTTTTGTATCTCCATACAACATCATAACATACCGATATTCCAATCTCAAAAACAATTTCTTTTGGTAATTTACAAATTCTTGAAAATATCGATCCCGGCTTTTCACAAAATTGTGCTCGTCGAATCAGAGAAACATGAACTGTGTCCAGCCTGAACCTTCAATTCCACCTTCAGTCTTGACATTGTATACAAATACGAAAGAAAATAATATCTCTAGCGAGATTCCTTAAGTCAAGTAAATATTAGTCAAACGTACCCGTACCCGAATGATTTTTAAAGTCGATTTTCTGAAAATACGAAGCCTCGTAGAGAAACAATTTATTCAACAATTTCGATTTACTTTTCCACGATGAATCACCTCCTTTTCGGTTGACCCACGATTTTCGCCCCACCCAGTATAACTCCGGTCAATCAAGCATTAAATCATTAAAAAAATCGATATGGTTTTTCTTCTAAGTTATATCATAATACAAATTTTATAATTGTAATGTAAACATTCATAAAACTCAAACGTAAGCTTTTCCTTTAGTGTCGATACACGTAATAGCTGCTAGATTAATAATAATTATCCAAGCATAATGATCGTGCAAAAACGATTAGTGCTTTACATACTATCATAGTGCGCGATAATGGATGTCAGAAATAAGAATCACACGAAATACGTAATCACTATAGTTGATGACTTTGTCTGCCATGCACGCACAATTTAAACATGCTATTCCCGCATAAAGCTTAGTACACAGTTGTGCTTGATGCTTGTGTAGAACATTAATGTTTTATCAACCATAAACGTCTGCTATTATCTGTATAATTATACGCTTGTATAACGCATTACTTTATACGGAATATACGGTCAGTGCAATTAGCTGGGATATGAAAATCTATCAGAGTCATTGGAATTTTATGATAACATTAGGTCAATGTAAAAAAAGTCATTAACTACTGACAACGTTATTATTCTTCGACGCACTCGGTAGACGAATTACATATGAATTTTTTACATGCGTACAATTTACGCCAGGCGAAAATTATTATTGAAATAACATTTAATATTCAGCTGCTCGTCTAATTCTGTAAATTAAAAGCGAAACTGGAAGTTGTAATGGCCGAACGTGGACAGGTTACATTTATTTTAATACCAGACGCCTCCGTTACTTTACCACTAGTGGACACTGTTACATGAGGACGCGCCTTTTTTGTTCTTTTACGAGACTCGTAGGGGTAGAGACCCAGGGGGGATGGAACTGACAAAAATGACGGTATACAGAAGAATCCTGCTAAGTAAGATAATAGACAAGAAAATGCCAGACGTATGTGAAAAACGTGGTGCAGAGACAGAAAATTATGAAGGTAGAGAAGAACTGTACAAAAAAATATTGTACGGTTCTGTACAAAGATTTATCGTGAGGAACATTCAGAGTTTCTCGGTACAAGATCCTTTTTTTTTACTGATGTTAAAGGGGTAGATGAAAGCTTCGAGATTTCACGTCACGCGTTCAATGAGACTGTTTGAAGTGTCTGATAATATGAAATTGGAGTGTGTTTCTAATTAAAAAGATTTTTGATAAAGATAAGCGATGGTCAAGGGGAAAGAGTGGAGTCCGTAAGGGCTGTTATCTCTTGTGAAAATTGTCGCTGTATATACGTGGATTCTGTTTCTCATTAACAAGACTCTGGCGAGAGGCGTCGTACATCAAAAGTTAATTAACTTCGTGCAGTCAATTCCGTTATGCTGGAATATTCTTGACGAGACTAGAATTTCTGTAAAAAAGAAAAAGATGATCAAGTAACTCCGTGCTAACGATCCCCGTGTTCAGAGAGTGCAAATGCATAACGATTGCGGAAATGAATTTTCATAGGATTGTAAAGCCAAATACTCGTTATATTATCTTTAGGTGTTTTTATTAAAAAGAAAAGCTTTAATCGTAAAAAATTCAATTTAAAACAATGCCGACGTTTTAATTTCGTTAAGCTCATAAATTAACGTCGAGTACGCATAATTGTACTGAGCTTTATCATCGTTCAGTCCCACACCCTAAAAAAGCTTTCCTTGCTATACCACACTCGGTGCAGCCCTTATTTTTTTCTGTTTTTCACTCTTGGCCTTGATCGTACGTCAATCTTAAAGGGAAAGGGCATCAAAGGAACTACGAATGCTTCACCCTTATACAGCAACCCTCGGTTCTATTTTTACACTCCTCAAAATTGATGGTCTAAATTCTTTCTCAGCACAACTCAAACATCCCTGGGCGTTCTCAGGTAATAAACCTGCCGGTTTTCCAAAAGGTCACGTACTCTAAAAACACTCTTAGTCTTTTTATTCGCATAAAAAAATATACAAAAAACCAATATCCAGAAAATATCATTTTCGTCATTCCGAATCAACGAATTAAAGTTTACGGAGAATTTTCTTGAAAATTCCTCCAGGGAGGATTTCGTTTCTGATCGGAAGGATCGTCGACCTGGTTGCTCAAACCGGAAGGTGGTGAACAATTTGCGGTATTTTTACCAAAATCAATGCGGAGCTGACTCTTCTCTCTCTGGATAGGAGCCAGATCTTGATTTCGCTAGTGTACGTAGACGTGGAGTGAACCCCGGTTCGATTCCAGTCCCGTAAATTTTCTTGGGGTACTAGAGAAGAGTGCTGTGATAAAAAAATGTCACGAGTAACAAGTAACAGGAACTACTCATGTTTCTTTTGATTCTAATTCATTTTACTCCCTCGGTATAAAATAGACACACACCCCCCCTTGTGTAAATTTTGTTCATTTTATTTTATTTAAACTTCCATCGTATTGCTGAACACTACTGACTCTAGTACAGCCATTTGAACTTAAGTGCTCTAAGTGGTTTACTCAAGTGCGCTACTTGCTGCGAAAGAAAAACCTAGACATCGAAAGACTCCGCGTATCCTTAGATTTACTAGTTCCAACTGTCCTCTCCAGGGACATCCTACTCGATCCTTCCAGATTTAGACACTTCCCACATGAGTGTATTTTTAAACTTAATCTCTAACATATTACAGTCATCAAACGTTATACTTAGAATCGAGCTTTAATAAATATCCACAAATTACAATCAATTACAATAAAAAAATTTAAGTTCTCACAAAGTTGCCTCAAAGTTCTATCCCAAAAGTCTGTAGTACATTGAAATATGAATTATGCATTAATTTCGTGGCACTTCCTTACAATTAATCTTCGAGTAGGTTAATACGCAACGAATGGTTCGTAGGTGTATAAAGGAAATATATTTAAAGATATTGACACATATATTATTATATAACGTTCATATATACTTGAGCTTTTATGTTCTCTGATCAGTCACCGCGGCGCAGTAAAAACGTGTATAAACTTTTAACGGTCGCGGCGTATCGTCGAGCATCGCCAAAGTAGCGGCCATGAGCTTTAAAGGGCTCCTGAAGATGAACGTGGCTGTATTCTCTCACGACGAGAAAATGTCCTTGATATAATAAGAAACTCGAGGCTGAATAATGTCGGGGCATATTTCAGCGCTTAACGCTGCCCGAAATTCTCGTGGTTCAACGTTAAACCGGTACCGTCTTACGTATCGCTGTAACATCATAGTAGAGTTACGAAATATTTTCAGAGGCAGATTTTACGGTATTCAAGTAGAAAGTAGTAAAGAAAAAAAATAAAGAAGTAGATGCCTTACCGCGCAGTACGAATCACTGACTTAAACGTTTGAAACACTTTTAAAGCAAGCGGTTTCGAAGAATAAAAAGAAGACGGTTGCTAGCAGAAAAGGGAGAAAAAAAATCCTAAAAGGTACCAAGGAGAGACGATCTTTACTAACCGTATGGAAAGGATTCTGTTGGACTTTTGACGATTCTGAATTTTCCAATATTTTTTGGCCCGTTTCCAGTTTCCCTTTGACGCGTTCACCCACGTCATAGAGCCACTTGCCACGTAGTGGATGCTGTATGAACCACGGAATTGGGTCTGGTAGAAGAATTATAGAGGCACTGATCTTTGGCACTATGATTTTAATTTAATGGGTCGGTACACAAGAAACTGCAATATTCCTTATAGGAAGATCAGTGATGGACCAACTTGTTCTTAAGTGATTCAATAGTCAGATATGTATAGGTATTTTCAAACAATCCTTTTTCAAGTACTGTAACACAGCTTTCAAAGTAGCTACCAGGTAGCGCCACTAACCAAACAGTAATTTCAGACGTTGACAAGAGAAATGCTTGATTGCGGCTTTCAGGCATTCTGAACTTTGAGCATCGCTTTTGGCGACGTACGACAATTATTTTGCGTCAAGTAGAATTCCGCACGTGGCTTCACAAAAGCTCCCGCTCACGCTCTCGAAATATTCGAGATAACTCCGATTGCCATTGTGTGCTTAAGTGTGATATGGATCTCAGCTGAAAGCGGTTGAAAATTAAGTTCCTTTAGCGTCCCCTAATAAAAGCGAAGTGCAGATAATTAAAGCTCTCCCAACAGGCAATAATCGATGAAATTTCAAAATTATTGCAGATCCAAACAAACATCTCTAAGAAAACGAACGACCCATTGACTTTCACGGACAACGTAATTTTCTCTTTTGACATCAAAATACCAAGTTCGCAACCAATTTTCCAAACTTTAGCTACAATCAAAGCTTAACTCTTGGATACTTCATTTAACAATGACACGCCTATATTAAGATCTAAAGGAAATATTATTTCCCAGATCTATATATCACAGTAGACTGAGACTTGTGCACGACTTTCTATAGATATCCTCATCGATAACCAGACATCTTGTAAACGCCTTGATCTTCCAAGTAAAGTTAAAAGTAAAAAAAAAGCAGCTGATCGAAGCGACAGTCATGTTTCAAATTGGAGCTTTTCAGTGTTTACTAATGAATATTAATGATTAAACCGTGTGATGAGAACCTAATGAGTACAAACGATCTACCACCACGAATTTACCATCAGGACTACAACCCCTCTTCACTATTCCATTCGAATCCTATCGTAGAGGGGTGTAGATGACTATACGGGGAATAGAATCTACCCTTATCAAATAGCATTACCAAAACATATGTGACGAACCCTACTAAGGGCCTACTAAGGGCCTACTAATAAGTGGTCTGAAGTTATAGATTATTTTTAAGTAAAATAAATGTAAACAATCTGCATAGAAGTCCATGCTAATTATTCAGTAAAAGCAGTCTGTGCTTAAGGGGTATGGTTGAAATTTGTTTGTCCCAGGATTTAAACCACTGTGGACTCTCTTGGTCGGCGCTTTGAAAATGGAAAGGCTTGAAGGGTCGGCCTCGGTAACTTAACCGAACTTCCCTAATTAATCAGACCCGTAATTAGTTAGAATAGATAAGCTCCGATTGTTATGGAGAGGCAAGAGTGGCGTTTAAACTGCGGTCAGGTAACCAAGCGCAGCCGTAAATTCGATTGGGCACAAGGTCACGTTGGGGGGAAGCTTGTATGGCTTCTTAGATACTATACACCTGGAGTGACTGATTAGTTGATTATCAACCGAGGCACATGTTTAATCGAAGAAACCTTTGATCTCTGATACGTCTCATCTATTTCTGTCATGGATTACCTTATATCATGTTTCAATTCACGGGGTGTTAAGACGTGAACGTTAATGCCAAAATTTCGAGAAGGAATTCAAGTGCCAGATGCGTACTTGACGATATTTTAATAGACGAAGTAAATTTTTTTTTCTCAACATATTCGTAAAATATTTCAAAATCGCAAACCATAGAAAAATTTTCCATTGCCAATAGTTTTTTGCCAAAGGTAATGCATGGTTTCGCATTGATTTCCACTGATTTGCCACACATTACCCTTGGCACAAAACCACTGGCAATGGGAAATTTCCTTACGGGAGTACAAGAGAAAAAAGAAGCAAAAGAGAAAAGCCCGTGAAAGACCGTCATAAGTAATAAATGTAATCGCTCGAACAAAAGAAATAAAATTCTTCAAACAATAATCAATTAGCAGATAGCCGGAGGAGCTATTAAAGGACATAAAAAGGTATATTGGAAAAAAAGTTGTGTCTTTAAAAGATACTCGACAAAGAAAAACGCAGAAGAAAAAATGTCCATACCCCAATTATTCCATAGAAGCTCAAGTCTTTAATTATAATAAGACTCTTTCGAGTCTATAGGGATCGAATCTTTGTTTGCTGATTTATAAATTCAAAAAGAGTCCTGATCATATTTAATTTTATAAAAAAAAGCAGTACCACCGTCAGGTATACTAACACAGGCAGTAAGTCGAATCCTCCTGTAGAAGACAGAACAAAACTGGGTGGCACCCAGGAATTGATGGTATTAAAAGTTTTCCACGAATGTCGGTCGGAGTTTCGTTAAATGGTCTGCGATTATTTCATCGTTTCGCCAGTGATAAAAGCCAAGTAAAGGACCCATAAATGCCTGAACGTGTCCGCCATTGAGCTACCGACTCATCCCTCCTTCCTATGTAAAGTTCCAAAGGATTTGTGGTTGCACCATTTTGATAGGATATATAGCTTACATTATATATATATATGTGTATATATATACGTAGAGAAAGAGAAAACGGTACCTAAAGATCTCGTGTGATGAGACTTCGGCAAAGTTTTGCGACCAATAAAATCCCCGAAGATAGAAAGAAAGCGCGAGAACTACGGACAGCCGCATAAGGAGGATGATGCTCTTGAAGATGCTGGCTTGAAGAGAAGTAGGAGTTTACTGTCTATCTACATAAAACTGCCTGAGGTATTTGCAAATCGTTCGAAGTATTATCTGCTTGTCTAGTAAAAAAAAAAGGAAACCTGCAGTCAAAATGGTCTTGAAACAGTATCGTAGTGGGTCGATAGTTATTTTTAACGTATGAAAAAGTATCAACAAATACTTTTTTTCTTGATACTTTATGTCTTAACAGAAAAAAAGTTTTTTGTCTGGTTCACAAAATAAATAGAAAAATAGTAAACGGGTGTCCACGTATCAAAGAGAGAGTGGTGGTTACGATGGCGGAGAGTGAAGTTTTTCAAAAGGAAAAAAAATATTTTCTTGGAAACATACAGATACAGTTTCCGTATGGTTTTCCAAGAGAAGGGTGAGATCGGATGACGGGTAGTCCGGCTGATCATTTATACAAGTCAGAATGTAACCACTATGGCCGTCGACGGGTTTTCCACGTGAAAATGCCGTACGCGATATTCGGACGATTTCGCGAAAAGTTCGTTTCCATGATAGATAGTTGCCGACAAGTGGTGTACCACTACTCCAAAGAAAAAAAAAATGGAATATGCTGCCACCATAAAAAACGTACTAGATACGTATAACAGGATCATTAGTCTGTTTACTGCTGAATAGAATCGCGATAAAAGAAAAGTAAATATGCCATTAGGATATTTGATATGTGTATTTACATGAAATACTTTAGCATCGTTTTCTCGAAGGTCGAAATGGTCCATTTTATTTGCTGAAAGATTCAATCGATTTTCTTCTCTTCTTTTTTTTGGCAATCGTTATCGATGCTTATTCAATCTTTTGAAAAATACAAATGGAAAATATATAATGGCGCATTTTAGCATGGAATACTTATGTTACGTGTGTCGGACGGAGTTTGTAATATCGAAGTCCTTTTTTTTTTACTTCTTACCCTTATGATTTTCATTCCTGGGAATAACGTTCGCAGTCACCCCTTCCTTGCTGTCAGGCTTGAAAACCGCTACCGTCCCCACCATCCCTAAGGAACGTCGCTTCTGCCTGTGAATAAGTGGATGGGCTGAATAGAAATACGAATAATTTTCGTAGCCAATGTTTCCCTCGAATAACAGACGGAGATATTTCCCGTTCTACCTCGTTTGCATAGGAACGATCGGAAAACTTTCTCTCTCGAATGTTTATTGAAAATCGTTTCTACGCGCATTGGCTGCCGCATCCTATGGGAAACTTGAAATTATTGATACGTCCCAACCATTTCGGGAAAGTAACCATACGCCCTTAGGATCTGAAACTAATACGCAACGTAACGTGCGCGTAGATCGTGATTTTAAATTGGACAAAAGAAAGTTTAATAAATCCGCAAAAAATTGGCAAAGCACTTAAAAATATCTTTCTTCGAGAAATTTCAAGTATTTTTGCCTTTCCAAGTTTTCCCTTGATTTCAAACTCTTCGTGGTTCATTGTGAGATTTCGCGATATGCTTCAACAAATTTTTCTTCTTATCGATCCTTAATGAAAGGTCGTATTGTTTTTATCGAAACCACTTGATTGGCACTTGTTATTATGCAGAAACAGTCACCAAGCCAAAAAGCTTTAAGCTTCGTCGTGAAGCTTCCCGGACGAGGGTTAAAACGAATTTGCCATTTTGAAAGAACAAATGCCACTTGGCAAAGCTTTCCTAAGCTTTCTCCTCTCCGTTCCCTTCACTTGCAATTCCTCGGACCCCTCACCCTTTCTCTTTCCATCCATCCTTCTACCGTGTCTTCACGCCGCCATTGTGCTCTATGGATCACTGAAAATCTCGCAATTAAACGGAGATATTCCTCTGGCAGTAATACGACAAGGGCTTCGACATTAATTACGTTCTCAGAAGCCCCAAAAAGTAAATTCGATTTACCCACCTACTCAAGAATATCCTCCATCTCTCCAAAGGTGAAGAATAACTAGAAGTTACAAGATACGAAACTTAAAATTTTCTCAGGTCAAGACGTTCCTAAAAATTCCCACTAACCACCAGGACCAGCAGGATCCCTTTTTCGATTTGGGAAAGTTAAAGTGGTCGCTCGATCAAAATCAACCCAAAAGTGACTCCCTATTCGAACATCCCTATTCTCATGTGAACCATGACCAGCTGGTCAGATAATTGATCATCTATCTATCTAAATCAGATAGATCTACATCTATATCAACAAATCCCTCTTTTCATCCATCCAATTATCCATCCATTCAATCATCTACCAATCAATCCATCCATCCAGATGATTTAGAGACTAGATACTCTCGTGACCAGATAAGATAAATCATCTCAGCCAGTCATCTAGATGCTCAACCTGATTCAAAATCAGACCACGTACCCATCCGAATATCAAACCCCTGAATCTGACTTCCATAACTCTTTGAACTCCAACAAAAAGGCATACCCACCGAAAGCTCCATCGTTCCTTCTAGCAAAATTCGTAATGGCGTATCCACAACGAGAGAACCGACGTTATCATAACCGATTTCAAATAACGTATCTCGCCGAACCGTGAAGCCATAATTCACTATCAAAATTTTGCGCAACTATTGATTCCCACTGTTGTAACACCTACTCCAGAGTCGTAATCTTCTAAACCCATAGTTTCTATGGTTATTGTTTATGGGACTAGTTTGACTGCAGATAAATGGACAAGGCGGGCGTCGCGCGTTATGCACGTTTCCACGTAGATTGATCGAACGTTATTTTACATATGAAACATTACAGCATTCGCGAAACGATCAGCTTCCGTTTTGACTCCGGCTGTTTTCACTGGCGAATTCTGAATCCCGACGCGATTGCGCGAAGCTGGAAGTTCGCTCGTAACACTGTCGTTAAAACGAAATAGATCTTGGAACGACGAGGGTAGCAGCTCGTGCGAATGTAAAGGCGAGTTCACAACCGCCCATGTGATAAATGTAGGTACAAAGATAAAGGCAATGTTTCAAGCTTGACATTGAATTCTAGACAAATAATTTGCAAGCTACTGCATTAAATTCTAAAGTGAAAAATCATCTCGGTGATCTATAAGATTTTTAATCAGATAACGAAACAAAGATAAGTAGATAAGCTAGGTCGTTATCTGAAATTGCATTGTACTGTTAAAGTATTGCAATATTATATATGTATATATTAACATATGTGCCTCAGGCATAATATGGCAAACACGTGCTTGAACCGACCGAACGATATTGAGTTTAAAAAAGGTATAAAGAGGAAATATTAAAATCAAATATTACAAATGGCTTCTATCCGATGCCAATATTCTCATAAACTACTGTGTCAGTGTCTTGCAATGCATTAACTGGGTTTTATTTGAACTGGAAGCTGCGATCGTATAGATTCTCACTGGCTGCACTTGCGATTCGTACAGTTCATATATTCTCGCAGATCCTCGACGTAGGACCGATATACCACCAATACTGAGAAATGGCTGAGAACGTTCACGGAGTTATCCCGAAGTAACTCTAGCCGAGCGATAGATCATATGGTCCTGTCTAGAATCGAACTTTAATCTTGGAATCCACGCAGCAGAAATCAATAAGCATATACAATGCTTTAACTAGGTCGGTAAATCAGATTAGATTAGATCTTAAATATAAAATTTTATAATAGACTTGATAGTCATTGCGTGATCAGTAGAGAGAATTTTTTTTGATAAATCGTAAACAGCGCGATATGAGGGGTGCTAAAGATAGAGGGGGTGGTATCATCATCATTTCCAAAAATAGCTATCGTTAAGTGGTCCTGTGGTGGTGGTGGTGCTTAGCGATAGATTTCATTGAGGTGGTTGGCGAGGGATTGGCAGGGGGGTGAGAGGAGCGACGGGGGTTGGTTTCTTGAAGAAAGGAGAGAAGAGGGGTACGAGAGTTAATTTCGCTGGGGACTTAATATCCATGCTTTATCGGGCCTTAGCAATTTCTCTTAACCCCTATCGGTAGGATCGTCTTTCAGCAGCTTTCGCTTTACCTACCCTTACGATTTTACCATGCTGGAAGCCTCAAAAAGAAGGGGCTAACAACCCTCTCGCGACTAAGGAAGCATCCGCGTGTGCGTTATGTGTATACTGTTTATGTACAGATGTGTGGAATGAAGGGGGTGGTTTTTTCCCCATCCTTCTCTCCACCCTTCACACCATCCTCTAGCATCGCGTGACGTCATATGTTCGGAAGGGAGAAATGATATAGGTTAAAAGTACGTGAGGAAAATCGCTTACACCTTGCGCGTCCTCACCGAAATACAGATGAACCTTTAGCTACTACGTAGATATTTCCAACCCTTACCAGAGAGCTAGAGGAAAATATGTCATAATTTTGTTTCCTAAGGACGTTCCGCGTATGCCGTGTCGACTGCTGTAATATAAGGGTTGATAATTGTCTTTTGTTGTATCCATCCGTTTTTTTTTATTTTCGCCTCTTACTCCCCTCGGGTTTTTATCTCGCGAGACTCCTGCACCCTTACGTGGATCACGTGTAAGTTGACGTGACCGTAAATTTGTCAGGAATATGGTTGGAAGTAAAAGAAAAAAAGTTTTATACTCTAGTATGTACCTGCATAAGAACCCCTTCTGTTGTAGCAGTTTTTAGAATACGTTTTATATCGTTTCTTATGGTGTCGTAAGATTTTCCACTAAAACTATATAAACTGCGAATTTCAAAGTCGATTCTTAGCGTTATTCTGGATTGTCTGGTAAAAACGTGAGATTTAAAGATGTCCGAAAATTATAATAGCATCTTGGGGAATCGAAAGTGAATGTGAAATTCGGGTTAGACGAGTGTGATGCGATTGGCGAAGAATGTAATTCGGTAATAACGAGGCGGAGAATGAAATTCGTGCCTTGGCATAGGAGCGGTCGATGAGAAATATAAAGCAAATAGAAGGATAATTTTACGGAGAGGCTGCGGGGTTGCGATAAGGACCAAAAGGTGGCGACACGAAATTCTCAGTAAGTTCTCAAGGGTCGGGGACGAGCTGCGCTTTCGCAACTCTGTAAGGATTTTTAGGAATCAACAGGACAGCAGGGGTGATCAAGAAGCGAAGAGTAGGACGCGAACAGATATGCATAAGCGTGGCTGATAAGAAAAAGGGAATTAAAAAAAATAGAAGAATGGATGGGAAAAGGTTTTGAAAATTCAACGTCGTATCGTTCAGCCAGAAGCTTCGTAATGTAAGAGGCATATGGTGTGGCCTACGAGGCACAACCCCTCGCAACGAGCAACGAGAAACTCAAGACCCAAACCACCCTTAGAACCGACTCGGAATTCCACCCTCGTACGCTAAAATCACGAGGGCGGAAACTTATGCATGGAAGACGGGAATTACATTCTTATGTTCATGGCCTTACTCCTCTCATCCGATGATTTATTAACTTCCTTGTAGACGCGAAGCATCGCGAAGATGGAAGCACTATTCGATTTAACAAAATCGGGCTATTTATTTTCACTATATTTTAGAAAATAATAATTACGGTCGTTTGGCTTTCTTTGATTTCGGAATTTTACACGTTTTCGGTAGTGATCCCTTGGTTGGGGCTGGAATTGAAGATTTCGTCTAGGCAGTTGCTTATCCATAGGAAACAGGCGCCGTTTGCCAAATCAAAATATGGAATTTTTGTCTTCTCTCTTCTGCATTTGAGATACCATTCTATTTCGTCTTTGTTCATTCTATGCTTTTTACGCTGTTTCGTCACGCTGATGGCTCTTGTGATTTCCTTCTCGGAATTGATATTCAGCTTGGATAATAAACCGTCTTGGAAATATTCCTGGCTTATTATCTTCTGATAACCCAAGCAGATAGCTTTCAGATCATTTTCTAGTTTACTTTCGGCTTCGGTTCTCCGATCCTTCGCTACGTACGATCGGTAATCGCCGAACTCATTAATCATCTGTTTCAGAAAGTTCAATAATGATTATCCTTAACGGTGGCTGGTGCATGTGTGAAATATTGATATGATCGATAAAAATTGAACTCACTGTATAAAAGTAACGATAGAGTGCCTTACGTAGATTAATTATAACATTATAATCGTTCTGCTTGATTTGCTGCAGTATTCGAATAACGAAAGAATCCGGGCTAATTTTTGTTTCCATATCTTTCTTCAATGGCGAATTCCACGTATTCGCAAAAATTCCATTTCCATTCTTACCAAATGGAAAGAGCCAGTCATAGGGAATCGAATATGTACTTCGTAGTAAATGACCTCTTTCGTAATTAGTCGGTCGCAGTTCAGAAACCTGTAAAAAATTCGCATCAACTCGTCAGCACAGTTTGTCCTGATTTTTTATGATTTTACAGCAAGTTTCTATTTTTTCAGAAAATTTTTACTAAATTAAATTAATGATCGTACGTGATAAGGCTGGGGCCACGTTTTGGAAAAGAATTTTTCGTTCCAGGGTCTCAGTGAGATACTGTAACAAAGTTCAGAACGAGCAGGAACAGAACAATGAAAGATACTTACATCCTTATCAGTCGTAGCTTCATTATCTTGTCCAATCAATACCGCCTTATGATGATACTCATAACCCGACAAGTCTCTCTTCATACAAAAAATTCTGTACCTACTTCTCAAAGTCAAATCATCCCCTGGTACGCACAAGTGATCACTTTTAACGTTACTTTTTCTATAATCAGTGGTACCGTCCCAATTAACAGTAAAAACATCACCAAACATATCCTCAGTCCTCAATAACGATCCCGTAAGATGATTATCATCGATAATTCCTGATCGATCAAAATGATAAACCGACGCGGAAGTTCCTTGGCAAGTTTGACAAATTTTTTTCGAAAATTCCAACTGTCCTTTATCAATCTGAAATTTGGCATCTGTCATCAACCCCGCTTATATATTTAATATAATTAACATATTATCTAAATATTCATTTTCCTCGATGTATCCCTCGCGTAAGCCTTCATTGCGAATAAATTATTCATTAACTTACTATCGCCATAGAGAATTGTAAGTTCACCTTTAGGGCCACACTGGAGTCCACCTTTATGTCGTAACGTCCATCAGCCGATATCGTAACTTCAACGTCGTTAGGCATTAACAACGCGCACTGAAGCGTAGACTGATCGTACGTCACGGTTGCATAATTTTTATGTTCAAAGCGACAGGTCAACGCCACCAACACAAAGGAATCTTCAGTCAACATCCTCATCAGGTCCAGATCCGTATAAGTGCCACGATTGGAATTCGAATCAGAAATAGCATCCAAGATATTATCAGCCGGTCCATCGTGTCCAAAGAAACTTTTCAGCTCTTGGACGGTCCAGTCGCAAATTATTGATTCCGATTCGATTACGTACCCAGTAACGATTCTCGTCCCGTCTAAGAATCGATAATAATCAGGTGTTCCGTAAAAGAAATTTTTGTTCAATCATGTTGTCTTCTTTTTTTTTACCAGTAAACGATGTAATCAATTCGCCCTTTGAATTGAGTAACGTATTCGTTCCATCGGCTCTACGAATAAATGTTTCCTCGACCTCGTAATCCGATTGATTTCGGACGATTAATCGATCAAATTGACGTATGATTTGATCGTTTAAAACTTGATAATGGTTTCCGTCGTGATCGAAAACGGTGTAAAGGGATATTCGAAAATCAATGGAATCGGATGTGTCTGCTTGAGAGTTCGTCTGCTTTTTTTTTTCGATGGGCGAAGGAAGGGAGTAGAATGAAGGAAGTACCAAATGATAAGTGACGCGTGAATGGAATGAGTGATAACTGTGGAAACTTCTGTTATCGTAACTGACATTTTTATTTGAGAGACTTTTCATGCTGTGTGCTGCCGCTCTTATGGAACATGAATTAAAGTGAGAGTGCTTGTCTGGCGGGAAGAAGAATCTACGAAATAATACACGCGAAATATCTGCTGTACTTTTATAATACAGTATCTCATCTCATCTCATCTCATCTCATGCGTCATCTATAGAAACTCTAATACCCCATTAATCATACCACCTGACATGCTCTTGGATTGCTTTAAGTTATCTCGTGTGTGAGAGAACGTACGAAAACAAAAAGAAAAAATTTCATACGTTTTTGTAAAACGATTAGTATCTTTTCTCGATGTGAATTTCAATCTTGTATCGTTAGTTTTTTTACTTGCCTGATCATCTGCTGAGATACCGATCTTAGACAAGTGATCTTCTTCAGTGACAGGATGACGACGTGACTTTCCTGAATAGAATTCTTTCTTTTTGAATTTATTGCTCAGTGACAGGTTGGAATCTTTCTTGCTCTTTGATACTGTTCTGTCAACTTTTTTTTTATGTATATTGTAGCTTTGTTGTGCTTTTTTTTGATGGTATGATCAACGTCTTGATACTGTACCATTTTTTTGTTTTTGAGTCCTTGCGAAACTGTAGCAATTGACAATGGTACCGTTTGGTCGTAAAACGATTACAGCGCCATTCACTAGGAACTTCAGTATGGTTCCGTTTCTTAGAAACTTTCTGTATGCCTCCTGTTCATTGGTGTCAAGTGAGTTTTGTTCTTTTAAAACGTAACGCTGTTCTACGTAAAATGGAGTTTCAGTAGTGTCAGTCATTACCGGCTCTATGACCAGTCCAGAGGGAAATGAAGCACGAAAATCTGTAGTAATTTTCTTTGAAATTACATCAGAGGTATTTGTCTCTAAAAAAATTCATATATTACGTTCTCATACTATAATATCCGTTACCCATTAATTCGGGTCATGAACTTACGATGACAATCATCTCTAGAAAACGCCATAATCCCACCACCCTTTGTCATCAAGTGATACGTATGTGACGATGGACCATTTTGGATATGACACAATTTTAAACTGCACTCCGGATACGTTATGGTAACGTGCAATTCGGCTTTTTTATGCAACCATTCTTCATGATAGACGCGTACTGATGTACCATCCTTGGAAAAAAAATTTTTTTCGATACTTGAAATTTCAATTCGAGTATTTCCTAGATCGTATCCAATAAAATCATATGGATCTTCATCCCTCGCGCAACGCGGTTCGAGGATCCTTCTTCGTGGCAAAAACGACGTCTCACTTTCCATGAGTTTCTTGTCGAGCATCTTTTCTCTGCTTTCTGCTTTCTCGCCGAGCGATCTGACCTTTATCTCTTTGCTTTCTTTTGACGTAGAATTAACTTTTTTCGCGCTCTTCAATTCGGTACCTTGAATCGGCGAGGGGGATTGTGTCTTACTTATACTCTTTGCTTTCAGCGAAGATGAAAGGATAAAGTCTTCATCGCAGAATCCTCGAAAATCTTCCGTCGACGTTACCGTCTCTTCTGCGTGCTTTAATTTTGACGTTATATCTTTGCCACTTTTTATCTCATTTCTGTACTTATCTTCCTCCCCTTGTAACCAATCTACTTCTTCGTTAACGATGTAATCGCAAAAATCACGCAAACAGACCGGGGTCGGTATACTCGCTGATTTTCGTTTTTCGAACACCCCTTCGGGTACGTATCCGTGATAAAAATGTAGAAGGAGAGAATCCGTCAGCTCGGAATATCTGTACTGATATTCGCTGAAGTGACGTAAACAATTGTATACCGTTTGCAAAAATATCGAGGGTGAGAGCAATTCCACGGAATCGAAATCTCTGAGGGACGGACCTTCGGCAGTTTGAAATTTGATTTTTTCTGACAATGTCGAATCAAATATTTCAACCGGATTTATCAAAGAAATCAGGGGAATACATTCGAAAGTTTTGTCCATCGATTTTCCATAATCAATGCGACCATCGCTGGAGGAATGAATCGAAGTATTGTTTTTTGAAAATAAAAAATCATCACTGGAGTAGGAAATTTTGTAATCCGATACGGATTTGCATTTCACGTTCCACGATGAGATATCTGAAAATGAATTCGTTTCCTGAGGCTTATTATTCTCCGTATTATATCCGACAGTGGCGGATTCGAAAATAATTTTGTCGAATAACATAAGATTAATGTAATGATATACGCTTTCGGTGTTCATTGATTCGGATTCGAAGCACTGTCCAAGCTTTTCTATGTGATACTCGTACATTCTCAGTGTATCTTCACCCAGTTCTCGAAAATCCTTCCAAATCCTTGCTACTCCCATATTCCGTAAAATTTTCTCAACGGTTTTCGAAACTTCCAAGATAAAAGAAACACGCTCTTCCGTGAGACGAAATATTCCATTCCTAGCATAAGCCGAATAATTAGTCAAAGTGAAATCGTCGCCACGAAGAATCAATCGCGAATCTTGAATACCCTCGAGTCTCTTTCCTTCACTTCCTCCCTCTTCATCCTCATACGTAACTTTATTTTCTTCCCCAAAAAAATCTTGGATCTTACTCCTTCCTTCCGCCACGGAAATTCCTTTGTCATAGTCCGAAGAATTTTCAAAATTGCCATTAATATTACTCGTCGAAGAACCAAGATCGTCCTCCACCTGAGCTAACATGGCGTCAAGTATTATAGGAACGACCACAGCCTCCGCAGGCATAGAATTTAAAATCATGTCATACGTCTTCATATCCCCTCGTTCTCTCTTACTAACCTCGACTATTCCACTCTGCAACTTCATACTCCGCACGTAAGAGATATGCTGCCTGTACACGTCATAGAGATCGTAGACTATGTAGGACATTCTATCGTACAAATCCGCCTTGGCAGACTCGCACTGAGAGTTAGTATCGAGTGGCGATATTACAGGCGGACAAAAGATACGTCGCATCAGACAGCAATAATCCAGAGTGGTATCAGGATCGTTTATACGTTTCTCGAGCTCATCCCAAAACCTGACTAGACCCAGTTTACTGGATCCAATACCAGGAGGCATCTTAGTCATCTTCGTCGCGGTACCATCGTCCCTACCGAACTCAATTAAGTCCTCGGGTCTCTTTAGTTTCAGTAGAGCCGTTAGAGGGACACCTAGCCTAATCAATTCCAGGGGCAATTCCGGATCATAGAAGCCTAAGAGAACGACGTAGAGATTGGGACCATCTTCTGGAGCATCGTCAACGTACACCTTCTCCCGCCAATCCTCGTCCCGTTTTCTCAGCCTTGTATTTGCTTTGCCATTGGCGTACGAATCCTTCGCTGGTGTCCTTTTATGTTGTTGGGTCGCACTTGTCACCCCAGGACTGCCAACCATTTGCATATGCTGATTCTCCATCTCGATGTCATGCTTGAGTATCATCTCGCGCCTGGCTCGTCTCACGTTCTCGACCTTGGCACGGTACACCAGGAACTTGATCATCCTGGCCAGGAGCCAGGTCGGCAAGGAACCTTCTCCTTTGGATAGGAACTTGTTAGCATAGTGACAAACACCCTGAACTGTCGGACACCTATCCAGCTCAACTTTCGAGAGGGTTTTAATGGACGCTATTAGCTGTCTCGCGTTTAAGAGATAGATGGACTTCCGTCTGTCATTTTCGGCTGCTTCGTTCAGCATGGACACGTACTGAGAATGCTCTGGTAACGTTTCCACTATCATGGTTATCATGCACCACCAGTGCTCGTCGTTTATGATAAGCGCTTCCAATTCCTTCTGCCATGCATCTTCCTGTACTTGTCTCTTCATTTTGGACTCGACTCTTGACTTCGGCGACGGTTTCATTGGTGCACTCTTTTTGCTTTTCTTTTACTAAAAATACCACGACGTTTGCAGGTTGATGTCATAACCTCCCTTACTCTACCAAACAGTGGAGAAGACTGCGGACAATTGAATTGGGACGTTTTCAAAGGAAGAGCGACGGAGCATTTTATGAGAGGAATGTAGGAAGAGGAGAGTATAGCAGCATCCGAAGCACTGTGGTATGTTTAAACGTTTAAGTTACTTAAAGTGATGTTTATACAGATTTAAGAGAATTTTTCAAAATGGTTAAATTCATAGTATTTCTCGTATACGTATGTCAAGCAGAAATATAAAATTTACGTATAGGTCCTTTAGCTGCTACGTGCTTTGGAATGCTTTGTGATAATACTGATAAAAAGAATTTTCACTTTTGTTAAAACAAAGATGAAATTTGCCAAGGATCTCGGAACCTCATGATTCCTACACGATTACTGTCGTTAATCCAAATTTCTCTTTCGGTAATCTTATTACGTCTTCTCACGAGTTCCATTCCAGCAACGAAGAAAACAGTACCACATGCTTCAATTCCCAGAAGGTTCAACTTTTTTTTCTCTCACAAAAGCAACGATTGCCAATATGCTTCTGCTGACCTTGAAGGACGAATGGAAGATCAATTCGATTTCTGTTATCTATCGTGAGCAGTTTCTGTTATTCCCTTTCTTTTCATGTACAGTCCGTTTTATCGCAAGAACAGGGAAAAAGAAAATACTTCAAGATTCCTAAACTTCATGAAAAGTAGAATAAAAAATAATACTCAAAATTTGGCGCAACTGAGTACAAGATGCGCGAGCAAGTTGAACTATTTGAATAAAGAATAACGTTTGAGAATAAATACGTGGAAGAAATACGGAGCTTACGATAGAACAAATAATAGCAGAGCTTTCGGTATACACAAACAATTTATGAAGTCAATATACTATATCTAACGTTCCTACATAAAGTCGCATTCGAAAGCTCTGCAAGCTCGAAGGACTTCACGAAAAGAGCTTATCTGATTTTATCACGAGAAGTCTGGTGTACAGATTTGTGAGAAAGAATTTTCTGTAGCTCGAGTTTTCACTAGTACGAAACATTGTTCAGGACCAGTCCGGAAGAATGATGTGGTGGTGTACTCGTTTCACAATCGTCCCCAAAGCATTTTCAGTACGTACCTTACATTGTGAAGGTATAATGAGAATTCTCCAATGACTGGCAACATTTTCCCTTTAAAGTCTCTTTACTATTTTTATTCCACTTCTCTAAAGCCATTATTCGCGATTCTTTACGCGAGTGAAGTGGAATGTAACTTGCAACCGTGGAAACGTAGTGGGGTTTGACGTTCCGGCATTTTGGGCCAGAGTCGGAGCAGCTTGATGTATTAGGGACAATTTAAATTACGCTACAGAGATCGACCATTTAAAGTGGGATGTAGCTAGAAAAAAATATTGTAGATTCTTAGAACTAATTGCGTTGCATTATTTTGTCTTTAGTTTTTGTTACCGGATGTAAACAGTGAGACTAAATCAAAAGCGACGAAGTACCTAGAAATAGAGTCTGGTGACAAAACTTTTTCATTTCAAAGTATACACTGTCTAACGCGTATGCATGCATGCATTAACGCGCTTAGATTGAAGTTCCTCAAAGTTTTTGAAGTGACTCTCCAGTTTATCCCTTCAGTGCACTCTTACCTTGGAGATTAAGCAACCTCCCCTTCCCACGTCGAAAAGCAACGACTTATCAGGAACTTCAATTTAACTGGAAACTACTAGACGCCATGCTAGTTTGCTTGTTTACAGATTTCCTACTATTTGCTAGTTTTAAGTGCATCCGGTCTTAAGTACCAGTCAGAGGGCTTCCCTTAGGCGATGAAGGATCTCAGTGGGGTTTTTTTGGTTCGCACTGTATATCTTTGGGTATCTGGTGACATTTCGAGAATATTTCAAGTCTCACTAGAAAACCAGCAAAATTGTATCATCGCAGACCGACAAAAAGCCAACTAGAACAACCCTTGGAACAGACGCGTCATTACTGGAAAGTATAATACGGGGTAAATAGATAGTATCCCAAGAACTTTTCCACTGTCCACTATGCCATGAATGTAGTTCTCGTTAAGGGTAGAAAGAAAAAGGTAAGATGGGAAAAAAGAAAAACACTCCAGGGGTGCCAGTTGAAAAATGGCCAAACTCTCCTCCTGGCTTACGGCTCGGTTTTGCTCGAGGGTAGACTATAACTCAAGGTCAATCACTAAGGGTGGGATCGATGGAAGTCAATTTTATCCCACCTGAAAATTCTTCCGCGTCTTTTGTCTCCCTCCATCCAATTCTCTCTCTTCCTCTTTTTTTCCCCGTTACATACCCGTTACCTCGATTCACCCTTCAAGACTCACGACTCACGACTCACCACTTTGCCGACCCTTAGTATCGTTATTGCGTTCCACTTATCGACTAACCTCCACTACCCTTATCTATTCCAGGAACTTTCCCTCGTCTCATCCCCTAAACAATTGAGAACCGACGAAATAGCTTTCGACTCGTTGAAGTAAATCTACTGTACATTTACATATGTTACTGGAACAAAGGATTTTCAATACGTACTTATATAGACAAACAACCCCAATAAAATTAGGTAAAGAGCAAAAGAGCAAAGAATACCTAACCTAAACAGACATTGACACAAGTTAACCAACAACCTATACTATAAATATTATTATTGCTATCGTGCTCAGCAGGTGGATTGGAGTCTGATGGCGATTCGATAAGACACGAACAAATTGGTGATATCAATTAGAACGGAATTGAAGCTACGGCTGTTCCAGGTCTCCATTGTTGCTGGTTCCTGCTTTTTCGTCGTCAATTTAGTTCACAGCTTGCTACCGGACTCGCACTCTTTCCTGGTCATCCATCACTCGACGGGGGTGATTCTGCTACCCCAGTTCGTCGTTCCATACCAAACCTGGACAGATTCCTCAACCCCCCTTAAAGTCCGTCAGTCAAGCAGTTCGTAGATCTGTCCACCTTGTGAAAGAATCTTGTAGGATAAGGGATGCTAACTTTAAAACGGCTTGTTCGACAATCCCCAACGTCAAGATCTCTTTCCTTCCATATCCGATATTTCATCTGGTCCTTTTGCAGTACGTTTTAATTTCTTCAAATCCTTAAATCCCACTTTGGGGATGTCACGTGGAAATTGCGTAATCGTGATTTCAGCCTGTCGACGTGTGTTTCCTGGGATTTCAACCCCAGGATTACTTAGTGTAGATGTGTTGAAGAACGAGATACGAGTATCCTCTGGAAGTATTAGGGCTAATCCTTTGTAAAGCTACGGATTTTCGATGAAATTTTGAATATTTTTCTTTACTCTAGCAGTTTATCATTTTTATAGGATTCAAAGACGCGACAGCTCGTCTCTAATGAAAAGCGTATTATCACCCTGAAAATGAGAAATAGGGACAGTCAGTGGGTGCAGGTTTCGTATGGGAACATAGAAACGTTTCACATTATAACTCGGTTGGGCAGGCTGTACTTAACGACGAAACTCTGGGCGAACTGTAATTTTCGTGGGAAAAAAAAAGAATCAGAGGGAGAGTGAAAGAGAGCGCGAGAGTGTCGGAATGAGGATGGAAACGAAAGTCGAGGTAGGGATGGGGATGACTCAGAAAGCGTGTCACGCCACCTGTGAAATACCGTGGGGAGAAAAAGTTAAACAAATGACGTAACAAAAAAATTCGACGAGATACCGAGCGGTGAAACTGGTGTATTTTATATTTAAAACAAAAAATCTAAAAATAAAACATAACGACCGCGGACATGGACGCTCATAATATTTCTACGTATTTCCGGAATTTAACGAAAAATTGCACACTCTGCGTCGTACCGCAGACACAGCGCTTTGGAAAACTTACGAATCCGGATTTTTGACACGATACTTTTATTTTTATAGTGAAGATATTTAACAGCGACTTTTATAAGTCGTATCTTGGTTTTATATATATTTTATTTCTTGCACTCAATAGACGAATCTGCTCTCTCTGGATGGCCCTTGTGAGTTCATCCACTGTAAAATGAGAATTATACATTAGAATTTCGTTATTACATTTTTGCCATGAAACTCTAGTAGAGAATGAAATCAAAGACGTTTAAAATAAAAATGTATAAACTCAGCGATACGTCTGGAGTACGAATGAAATTACGAAATAATAATTTTATAGAGATTTTTCATCAAAATTTCTTGAAAATTATTCACATCACCTCTCGTCTGTGCTTCGCGTTCTCGCCGCTGTATCTCCTTTTGCAATGCCGCAATTTTTTTATTCAAATTCCGCCCCCTCGACGAGGTCAAGTTTACTCGGTAAGGAGTCTCAAAGTTTATAAAACTTTGGGGACACATGCAGCAACTTTCAGGACACTCTTCATAAGTTTCTAAGCTGCCTCCGTAGCGTTCTTGATGACTGATCGAATCCTGATCGATCAATTTGCTGGTCACTTCACAAATTCGATCATGAATCTCTGCCAATTCAGTCAATTCCAAGGACTACGTGAAACATAAATTTTTCTCGTGCAATTTTAATTATTCGAACGGTTGAATTAAAATATTTTAATAATGAAATATTTAACGTTATGAAAATATTATTATTAATAGTGAAATTCTTCCAAGCAACTGAGTATTTTAATTATAATGAAAAATAATAACTTTTTTTTTTAAATACCTGTAGCCAACCATCAAAGTCAAACGCATTGTCCAAAAATTCATTTATGTTCTGAAACAAAAGAAATCAATCTACTAGGAACAATACAAGAAATTATTAACGTACATGTCGTTTCAAACGTTCATTTTCCATTGCCAATTTTTCAGTAACGCCATAAAGTTCGTTAAGCTTTTCAAAACAAATCACAAGGCACTCGTCAGTTGGATAATTTTTGAAATCTCTTTCGATTTCTGTACTTTTGGAAATACATAAGCTCGACCGTTCTCTTTCAGGAAATCTTTGGACCATCTTTAAAGAATCCCTCGTATCTATTTCTGTCTGAGTACCATCGAACGTTACTCCAATACCAGAAATAGCTGGATTCAATGTCCCATTGGTTTTGTAAGTAGAAAAGGATGTCATGGGCAGACATTCATCCACGTCCTTTTCTTGAGCTGCTACAGCTTTCACGGCTCCGTTAGTGTCATTTTTGAACTGTCCAAAATCCATTTCAACCTGACTCTTCTCCGATGATATATTAGCGTCATCGAAAAAGCAATCGCAAGAAAATTCCTTTCTATCAATTTTTTCGTATCCTTTTGAAAAACCGACTTCCATCTCTTTCAAATCTACCGAATCCCCCGTGAGTGCAGTCCGTTTGTTTTCAATCATTATTTCAGATTTCTGATTGGTCAAATTACTCGGAGAAGCTCTCGAAGGCTTCAAATCATTACTGCCAACTGCAATACAGAGCTTTACATTTTTCGAAGCTTTTTCAACTTCTCGTGGTACTTGAACAAAGTCCGTACTACGTTCTCTGACAGATTCCGCTTCTCTGGACGCTTCATCAGATACGTCAGCATCCATATTCTTTTGCTTGATTTTTTGTGCTTTTTTTGTCATCCTGACTTTGGCATCTTTCACAATTGTTTTCGACCCCTCCAGCTCGTTGACACTTCTATAAGGCACGAATTGCGGTTCATGAAAATTCGAAGCAGTCGCAAGCTCCTGATTTTGCAGATAGCTGGACGCCATTTTTGGTTTGTTTACAGAAGCTTCTTGGTACCTATCATTTTGAATACTTTTTGTAGAGACTGTTAGTGGTACCGACTGCGTCGCTTGATCTTGTACTATTTGATTATCCGTTTGCGCGTGACAGGTTACACAATCACAATTGGCAGTGACAGCTTTTACCGAAAGCTCTGTGGAATTTCGAGTTTGCGTGGCATTCGTTTGTCGTGTACTGGCAGTTTGCGCAGCTTTCGAAGCTCTCTCAAGTTGTTCGGGAACCTGGCCAGAGTCCGTTATCGGAGTCGTAGCCTGAGTTGCCTTAAAAGCTCTACTAACCACTTCCCTAGCATTGTCCTCCTCCTTCATCCGAGCTTTCAGCCTTCTCACCACTTCCTCGGACTGTCGCAGCTTATTCTCCATTTCCACTATCTTAATGCCGTCTCCGGCTCCTTTCGCCAGGAGTTCCTTAAGCGAAGCATTTGCCTCTTGAGTCTCACGCTTCGCCATCTCGAAATCGCTCGATAGCTTCTTCACTTGTTCACGTAGATCATCCGAATTCTTTTTCTCCCTCGTGAGCTCCCCCTCCACACTTTCCAATTTCATCTCAAGTACCGATCCTTGCTCTACAGACTCTCGTAATCTCGCACGAAGATCTTCAGCACGCGACGACAGATTCCTTACTGCATCTTCCAAATGAGGTATTCGCAAATTTTCAGTAACCAGATTTTCTTTAGCTTTCAAAAGTCTCTCCTTCAGCTCTCTTATCCTGGTATCTTTTTCAGCTTCGACTGTCCTCAATCTTTCTCTTGCACTCCCAACATCCGCTTCTGCATCCGAGATCCTCTTTTGCAATATTGCAAATATCTCTTGACAATCCTTGGCCTTGGACAATACCTCCATCAGTCGATTCTTCATGGTCTTCTCGAATTTCTCAAAGGACCCTTTTTCTTTCATTAATTCTTTTTCGATTTCCTCCAGTCGCAAGCGCCATTTAGCCTCTTGGATTTTTATCCTCTCCAGATCATCCTTTGGCACATCCTTACCAGAGGATATCTCCATGTCAAACTTCATCAATTCCACGACGTCATGATTATCCTCATTCTCTGATGTCAATTTTTCATTAGGGTCTTGCTGCTCCTGCTGCTGAAGTCCTTCTTGGTACCGTAAATATTTTTCTCTTTGGTCCTTCGACTCCAGCTCCATTTGACGAAGTTTAACTTCCAGAAGGACTACGCGATCCAATGCCAGATCCCTCTCTCGTCTAAGGGAATCTTGTTGCCTTAGGGACTCGATCATCTCATCTCGAATCGTAAGGATTCTCAATTTGCGATCGTTCTCCGTCCTTTGAAGAGCATCAATCCTCTCGTGTAGTTTCATTTCCAATGCGCTGGATCGAGTCCCTTCCGCCCTGAGGCTGTCTTCCGCTTCCGCGAGTTCCTTGCCAAGATTTAACAGAGGAACCTCCTGGCCCGTCTTCTGAAGCTTCACCTCTTTTTCTTCTTCTACTTTTTCTTGTTCCTCTTTTTCTCTTTTTTCTACTTCTTCCTCTTGGTACTTTATCATAGTCGTCAGCTTTGCGTTCTCCTCGTCAACTTTTCTCAGCCGATAGATTGCGTTCTCCAGTTGGTACGTCAATCGACGTACTTCCTCCTCGAGGCTGATAGACTTGGCGTATTCTTCTTTAAATTTTCTATCGCTTCTCTCAGCTTTCTCTAGGACACTTGACATTTTCCGATCGGTCCCCACGCGCTCTTCCTCTAATTTTTGTTTCGCTCTTTCCATGTTCTTCTTCATCCTTTCCAATTGCACGCGTAGAGATGACAACTCCTCGTCGCAAGCTCGAGCTTTTTTCACGGCATTTTTCAATTTCTCTTTCAACAAGACCTCGTAAGCCATGAGTTTTCCTTTGTAACAATTTCGAGCACTCTCCGCTCTCTTCAGTTTCAAATCCAGCTCAGCAATTCTGCCTGTATCATCCTCTCTCAGAGAGCGAATGCTCTCGTTCAATCTTTGTGAAAACAAAAGCTTTTCCTGACACTCTACGACTTTATCCTTCGCCTCTTTCAGCTCGGTCTCCAGCATGACAATTTGTTTCTGTGCCTCGACTCGATCGGTATCGGATCTCACTTGAGAATTCCGAGACGTCTCCTCGAGGTCAGACAACTTCAAGTGCAACAATGCAACCTCGCAGTTGCATCGATTCCACTTCTCGCTGACTGAACTGAGCTGGTGATTTTTGAGCTTTAAATTTTCTTCAAGGTCATTCGTCAGTCTTATTAATTCCTTAATTTGACGAGCGTCTTTCTTGTGATTCTTCAGATATATCAATTCAGTTTGAGTGTGTTTAGAAATGCTTTCTAAATTTTCCAAATCATCCGTCCATGTCTCACTGTCTTCTTGGATCTTATCCGTAACGGTTACAGCATCCCGCGTACGAATTTTCACTCTGACAGATAATCCTCTATCTTTGGTCTGTCTGCTAATTCCCTTGCTGGCGTTTATCGAATCTTCCTCGAATCGGACCGCCTTAAGATTCTTCTCATTGCTCCCCGTACTAGCCTTAGCTTTTAAAAGCTCCTCTATTTGCCGCTCACGTTCTAAGAGCAGGATCTGCAATCGCTCGATACGATCCTGCTTGGATTCCTCGCCGATTTTAGATTCAGCCTGGCGATCGAACGTCCGTTCAGAAACCGATTTGTCTTCGACTGTTCGGCATCCGCTAGTTATCAATTTGTCACAATCACATGAGACATCGGGTGAGATCGATTTATCTCGATCGGGAAACAGAGTGAGCATCTTTTCCAGTTGCGCGATCCTCGCTTTGTATTTGCAATTTTTTGCTCGGACCTGGTCCATCTCGTTGGACAAGTGTGATCGGCTAATTTGCAGTGCCACAATTTTCTCCGTGGCTCTAGCAAGCGCGCGTGAATTTTCATTTTTATAATCACGAAATTCCTTAAGCAAATCATTGAGTTTGCAACGTAAATCAATAGCGATTATCTCATTTTTCTTTGCCAGCGTTTTCCACGGTATAATATTTTTCGAATTTTCGCACAATATTCTTTTTGACAAATTGCACTTGGAGGGCATGATTTTTTTCTCCGAACTGTCGAAAGGATTACCGACTTTCCTTTCCGACTTCTGACACCCGACACGTCCAGGCGTAACGATACTCAAAGTACTCTTACTGCCAGTAGAAAGTTTCCGATCGATCCTAGGATAGCTTATCCCCTCCCCTAAGAGTTCTTGCAGTTTATATTGGAATTTCTTAACGTCCTGGCAGTCTGCATCAGTCAGGAGCTTGTACCCGTCTTCGAGTTCCTCTACCCTCTGTCTAAGGGTTGTAATTTCAGACCGCTCCGCGTTCCGTAATTCTTCTTGCTCCTTCAATCTACGGCAAAGCCACTTTGTGTCGTTAGTGGTCGCCATATTCCGGAATATATTCATTACATCGCTGCTGGTCTCGGTCTCTCCATTTAGATGGCATTTTATCTTGGGATTATTTGCTTTTGAAAAATCACCACCAGAAATATGCCGATTTATCCGATCGAGTATTTCACGCGCTTGCGTCTCCAAATTGTCGGAGTAATTCTTCACGCCGCGACAGTCGCAGAATTTATTGTCATCCACCACGCCCATTTTTAATTTGCAAACTGTAGACAAAGGCCCGCGGACCCTCACCTGCGTAATTTTGACAATTATTTTTCAAAATTCAAATCAATCTCATAAAATGCGATGCAAGTGAAGGCCGGCGGACCTTTGCATTTTTTTTATCAAGAAGGCATTCACGAGAAACGACACTTTGCTGACATACTTGAGACAATTTTTTACTGACTGACCTGAAGTTGGTTAAAAATAATATGAAGGGAGTTTACATCGAGCACAATAATCGAGGTATATCGATAATCTTCACGCGATTAATACCACGAGCACGTGCAGGAATCCTGAAAACAAAATCGGGTCTCGGTCCCATTTTCCTCGAAAAGCCAAAAAATTTATTCGACATCTGGGTCCACCCCTATCACCGCCATTACAGGGACGTCTGAATCGCTTATTAATGTAACCTTTTTTCCATCCCCGTATCCCGCATCCCTTTTATTCAGAGCCAATTTACAGAGTTTTTCCAGGGCTCGTGCCGAAGCTACTACCCTCTTCCTTTCTCTATTCCTCAAGGAAAACCACCCTGTATCCTCACGCCTCTTGGCGGCGCGGTATATAGAGGATAGAATAAGGTAGGGTAGAAAAGACAGGACGTCCCATCTTTAGCCTGATGGAATCCCGCCACTCTGTGATCCAGATAATCCGACAAAAATTGATCCGAAATTTAGGTGAATGAAATTTAAGGGATGCCCAGCGGTTTAAGTTACAAAGTGACGTCGTCTACGTGGTTCTCATTCCTTCTATCATCCATCCCCTTGCGTCACCAAAACCATCCCTAAAAAAAAGAGAGATCAAACCCCCTTACGTCACGAGGGGAGTCTAATTTATTTACTTTCATCGTAACTCCTAGCAAAACTTTCTCTCTCACGTTCCAAACTCAACTTCAGGATCCCACGCAATTTTATATTGATACTCACCCCTACCCCCACCCTGGTCATCCCCACGTTAACGGACAACCTTCCAATGGAAATTGCTTTGATTATCCCATACCTTCCCGCTTGGTCATCAGGTCTCAGGTGTCCTCAGTGCAAACCAATAAGCTAATGTCCATTTCTCCGAGTTCCACCCTTTCCTTGAAAACCACCCTCTATCAATATCCCCAGTATTCCTTCAGTACCTCCAGTACACATTTTCTCATCCCTATTCCAACTGAACTCCCAAATACGTCCATTATCCGTATCACAAAAAATTGTCAATGCTCCACTACAAATCACTGATCAAAATCCATTTCATTACCCAGAATGCAACAGACGACAACGGTACCAAGTGGCAAGACCAGAATAACGCTTATCCAGGTCGATTTAGCAGTGATAGTTCGAGTTTGACTGAAGCACACCGCACTTGACGATGAACTTGAACTAAACCAAAGCGGAAAGCACTTATCTCAAAAGCTAGCCTAACCGTAAGTTCAAACCCACAAGTCAGGATTGTACGTGGTACTATGAAACGCCCAGTACAACCTGCTAAACTAAACTCCATATCCTGACCGAACTCACTTGGCTTACCCTCCCCAAGATATGCCAGTCTTGTGTTACTGGCTGACTCAGTGCATCCTCATACTATATACCTATATACACTATACTTGTACACTGCTAACGCACTTCTCTATAATGGACAGGAAGCAGTTTCCGGATGTACCGGCAAGTAGCAAGTACCAGGTTGCTACTAAGGTTGGGTCCTTGCTACTTGCCGTACTGTCTCACGAAATCTCGCCCACTTGTTTACCAAGGCCAACCGGCTTCTGTTCGAGCTTGACAATAGTTTATAGTCTATACAAGTATAATACAGTACAGTCTGAAGGAGATAGCAAGTACGATAGTAGCTTTTTGTATATCAAAAATTATTCGTTACTTTTTGCTTTTAGGTCTGGGAGTACGAATCATCGGGACCTGGATAATAATACGGAAATTGCTTTGATTGCATGGTTGTACTTGATGTATGGTTGATGTGGAATGACGTCATGCATTATCGAAAAAGGATGTCAGTCGTATTGGTTATACGTAACGAGCTGGTAAATAACTAGTTACGTACATTTAGAACATGACAGACGCCATTCATTATTGATGACGATACTCACGTTAAATATTCATACTAATGCCTCTGTTTCCAGATACGTGAAAAGTCATGGACGTTCTGTCCGCACTTGATACGTATACCTATATGTATTTATTCGTATAAAAGAAGCATAAAAACGTTGGATAATCACCCGAATGACTGGGTTTTCATTAAATGCGCATCGATTGAAAGCCCACTGACCAATTTACGCTTTAATAGGTTTTAATTTCTTCGATTCTAGGCGAAAACTATCTTTTACTTTTATTTATACAAGAATCCATTGAATCCACGATATTTAACCAGTCGCGCTATTTATCCCATGATGAATCTAATTTTTTTCTTTGTTTACGTATTAAACAATTTTTAGATTATTTTCTAATTACGCTTTTCATCCAACAGAATTAAGTATCGTTATCCGGATTGGGCATCTGCTCCTTCTTATAGTACGTCCTGGAGCAATCTTAAGAAACTGAAAGGGTCGAAGCAGGTGGCAGCACCGGCAATCTTAAGCCCTTTTACACTGACAAGGAGTGTTTCGTCATTCGGGCAGATAGTCAATGGGTCTGTTTTGGAGGATTAGGATGTACTACGGCATTGGCATATTGTGGAGCCGGGTATCTCCCTGCTCGATCGGTTGTAGGCTTAGCCTACATTACTTGATTCATGATCGCAAATTCCGGACCAATCCCTACAGGGCGTTAACGCGCTAATAGTCAGGTTGCCAAAAATTTCCTGGTATACGATCTGCCGGGCAATTTATTTTGAACGATTGTCCTGCCATCGCGCTTCCAAAGGGGAAGTTTCTCTCGCGAGATAACACAACAGGGACGTGGCAATAACGATTCTCATGGCTGACGATTCGAGGTCAGCATATCGAGGTCGCGCTTCAGCCTGGATTAGGGAGAAGTGCATCGGATCGCTATCAGCGTGTTAAATCTGTACGACGTCATAAAGTTGTGAATGCAATATTAAAATTTTTGAAGTACAATCATTCCATCATGTCTTTGACACGCGGAAGAGTTTGCTGATATCATCACTCTTTTTTTTTTTAACGGTCCTTGGATAAAGACTTCAGTCTAAGTTCTATGGGTGCTCGTTCTTTATTCTACCGTAAGGGAAAGAGAGTTTAGCTTCCAGGGACTATTTTTTATGCTTGCTACCTTTCACCTTTGCCCATATACTATACACAGGTATACACACAGTGACTCCCAGTCTACGTGCGAAAGCTGTTGTAACTCGATTTTCTCGAAAGCTCCCCTTACCCTACCTCATGGGCTAACATGACTCCCGGACTCCACTTCGTGGATGTCCAATATCCATAATTTTCTAATTAGATAGCCACGGCGGGTAACGCTCAATACGTGTACGATCGTAACGTAGAAACTGGTGTTACGTGTCTGGAAAATTTCACGGAACTTGTACTTATTATTAGGCACGGTTAAAACGAACCGTATAATTTGATCGGTAAAGTTCGAACTTGAGATCTGCCCGTCCGAAACGCAGAGTGAGAATGAATAATTGGATCATCAGTAGGGTGTATAATTTTCACGTATTCCCATAGATGGCACTTAGCATTTTGCTGGTCCGGTTGAGAACATCTAAGTTTAACAGTCGGTGAAATCGAAAGGCAGTAAATACGGTTTTATAACGCGAACGTAAAATTACTTTGGAAGCAAGCAGGGGGCATAAAACGCATGGGGACCTCACTCGAATATTCCTTCTCGACGAAAATATCGGCATAAATCTGTTTTCCTGTTGGGTGATTCCGTGAAAATTTCAAGGGACGACCGAAGGATCGAAAAAAATAAACTTTCTTTCAGGTGGCCATCCCCGAGAGGGAGGATGTGGAAAGAGATTCGAAAGTGGTGGTGGTACTTGTATAATTATTGGGGAATTATTGTACGATCGAACTTCAAGGTGGAATGGGATGACAGAGTAATAGCAAGATGGAGGAATGGCTAGGTGGCAATGTGAAATACTCGTAAACCTGGCTAAGATGGCAGATTGCCCCAGTGGGAAACGTTTCTTGGTAGACGCGCAGTGAGAGTTGAAGGTAATTCAATAAAACAGATAACACAGAGAGAACAAGGTGGTTGGTAACCGGTTCTCTCTTGGCTGACTCCTGGAACCGCTCCAAGCTTTCTACGGAACCCAAGGATCCTTTCTGCTCGGTTCTGTTCTTGATCCTGGGGTATACAGAGACGGCAGTGGTTAATACCGCGAAAGGAGGAAATACCGAAACTTCATTGCAAGCCCATAAATTCTTTGGGCAACATCCTCGCGGAATGTAAATGCGATCTGAGAGATCCTGACTACTTTGTGAACTAGGCTTAAGAGTATAGGGAAATTAACTGGTTGGACGATTTTAAAGGTATCGATCCTGTAGATTTGGAATTTTTTTTTTAAATAAAATAGAGTCTGTGGGCATCGATGAATTATTGACTAGGTTTCCATCGTGCAGAATTTCGAGAGGATTAACCAATCGCGTGGAACATTTGAGAAGGATACAGAACGTTTCTTCTCAAACGTTGCACGTGACTGGTTAATCGTACTTAAATCCTGCACGATGGAAACGTAGTCATTGATGGATATGATAAATCGTGTGATATATTCAATTCTCTTTTTTTTTCTAAATAAAATTTGTGAATTCTAGGCGAAATCTCTTGAGACGAGTGTACAATTTCTGCGAAGCACCTGTGCTTCACCGTGATGTCTTCTGGTGTTGAGGAGGAGGGGAGGGGAAGGCGTGTTTCTACGAAAGCAGATGTTTCTCGCGAAAGATAAATGGCCAAGGATGGGAGGCAGACTCTGGGGGGTGATGAAGCCAATGGAGAAAGAAAGGGTTGGTATGCTGGAGATATTAGGGGTTGAATTTTGGAACTGGGCGAGGGATAAAGAATGTTTAGGACGCTATTCGTTAGCTGTATGTATTCACAAGTTTGTATATTACCGCCATATATTCTGAATAATCACTTTTGATTTTATATCCAGCATGAGAAACACGAATCGATCAATCGAAATGAGATTTTTATTGAAATCGTGTTGCAACAAACCAAAGCAATGGTTTCCTTGATAAAAAAAAGTAAATAACGCATTGCTATACCTTTTCGATTCGCAATGAACTTTGATGTGTGGGGCGCGCGTGGTTTACTCGAAGTGAAAACATTCGGAGATAAATTCTTCAGGGAATTAAAGCGTGGGATTGAAATATTTTCGTTTACGCGTAACATTTTTGGGAAAGATGAATGAAAATTCCCTTCTGTGGAATTCAATTTGTCTAATGTCTATTGAAGTTATTCGCGAGTTGGGTATGGTTGGTAGGCAATAATAAAACATCACTCTGCGTGGATATCTCAAGTGACATCTTATATACATGACAGAAAGGTGATGGAAAATATATCCTATATTGTTCCGATATCCTAAACGTTTTCGAAAGAATTGCGGAAAATTTTCAAAGTGGATTTAATGCCATGCGAAAAAATTTGATTTGTCAGTGAGGTAGACGTATCGTTATTTTACTTTCGTATTTTCGTTCCCTTTCATGTTTGCCGCCTCGTAAAAAAATGTGTGTAAATAAGGTGTAAAGCAGTTGCAGGATCTTCACTTTTTGCAAAAAAAAACAAAATTCTTAATAATAGAATCCATAAAGCAATAAACAGTTAATCTTTTCCATGAGCACAAAGAATACTCGATTTTATCAGTCACTTGTGAATTTGATGTTTTGGTATTTCTTGTGTGTCTGGAAATGAAATTTTTTTTGCGTGATCCGAAAAGTCCTATTCTGTTCTTTTTTTCTCTTTTCCTAAGTGCTGCTTCACGTGACTCACGATTTCGTTCCACCGTTCGCCATTCGTCACGTCACACCATCATCTCCCTTTCATTTCTTTTTTTTTATATTGCGTTCTTATACTCAAACTTCCGGTTAACGCCGTTTCCGAAAAACACCCCAAAAAGAAGATCGCTTAACGTAAGAAAATCGAAAAAGCACAAAATATATATTTCTCCAAAATCCCCGCAAAAACAAATTCTCAAATGGTACCAACCATTAAGAAACACAAGATTTGATCGACTATCAATAATTAACTTCACAAATCTGCATCTAACACCACAATCTTACTTCAACGTTAAAAAAATTTCTCCCACACCATGTACCATAAATGAACAGTCTCGAAGATCAACCAATCTGATGACTTCATAGCCCAAAACAGTCTACAACCAGACTTCGAAATTCTCCCATTTCCGAAACAGCGTTACCAACGCACCAGAGATGAAAAAAAAAATTTCGTGCCCAGCATCCTCTCGGATTGACAAGACAAAATGTAATTTTCCCATGATTTATAACCGGTGACGTAAACAATATTTTTTCTCCATTTTATTAATTTTTTCTTCTCTCACCACCCTTCTTCCTCCTCCCATCACAATTGGCCTTTTTCTATCCCTCCTCTCGCAGAGGGTAAAAGATAAAGAGACACGTGCTGGTATTCATATGACAAGAGAGGGTTGGCAGCATTGTTCAACAAGATTGTTCAGAAACGAAGGAGATCCCTGCGTATAGGCCACCCCGTAGCTTTCCTCGTAGCAGCTAGCAAGTGGTAGGAAGGGTTGGTATACGTAGGTAAGTAGGTTAGATACGAAGGTAGGTTGGTAACTAGTTATACCCAAGAAATTGTATTACCGAAAGCCGCTTCGTAACGAATGCTTCTTCGCCGAGATAAATTTATCCAGTTTATTATAAAACCCATGAGAAATGGCTCCCCGAGAGCAATTTACCTGGACAGTGTAAATATACAACAAGGCAATTATTAAATCTATTCCTACACAACTAATTGAACCATAAAATCACAATACCGATCATGAATTAAATCGTTTCCCCCTTTATTAAAAAAAAAAATCAAAATCCTCAAAAATTAAAATTGTTCCACAAAGATCAATTCTTGTTCATTTGTATCAATCATCGCATCCATCGATCGATTCTTATCTATAGCAATTACGCATCGATATGTTATTCTCAAGATTGATTTATCTTTAACACTTTCTTCTCTCTCTTCTCTTTGCAGAATTCCTTGACTGCCGTAACGATTACCCAAGGGACGTCGAATCGACGGTACAGAATAATTCTGAATCTCCAGCATCTACCCGTCATGGATTCAAAATGGATGCTGCAGCACTGTCCGCCTTGAACCAGTAGAAATCTCGCGATACTCGATATTCTTTAGAGTGCAGTGGGTCCCATTCAGGCTATTCTTATGGTGTGTATGCCGCTTTAAGCTCGGCAGATGGATATTCCTAACATTCGTTGAAACAGCAAGCTTTACGGAAGCTTTGCTCCTGAAAGGACGCGGCTTGATAGATTCTTGACTCTTTTTCTTTTGTTCCCACATTCTTTTTTTCATCTCTCACAATTCCACATCGTTCGCGATTGAATATCCGACTTCTTCCTATGCTCGGCTGACATTACTCAATCAGTAAATTGCAAGACGCTCTTAGGGAAGCATGAATAAGAGATGGAATCGAGACTCCAAGATCTATGCTAATATCTTATCGACTCTTTGAAGGAATCCGGTACTTCAAAGGCGTTAAGAAATAACTTGGATTCTGATGTTCCAATTTGAGGAAAGGTATTTGCGATAATCTTTGTGATTTTATCGGGTATATGTAAATGAGAATTTGAGATACGTACCGGATACGCGAAGTACGTTAATAATAGAGGAAGTAAATAGCACGAGATCCTGTCGTTAAATAATTCATCGACTTCCGGTACTCGTTGTACTTCTTCTTCTTCTTCTACTTCTTCTTCTTGAAAGAGAAGCGGTTTATCAACGGAGGAAAAAGGGAGTAAAATAGTTTAATGGAATCAGGAACTACTGTTTATTATTCAAAAATTCATTATACATTGAACTTGACAGTATTGCTGAACGTGATTAATTATTATATCGATAATGATAATTATTTAATTTACGGATTATGATCATTATTCATTTAATTAGATAGCTCGTCAACATTCAATCTATCCTATATACATAGATGTTTCTTCGAATGCCAATTGTGTTATTGCTGGAATAACCCATACCGCGAATTCAGAATGTCAGAACGCTTATCGCAATGTTTGGAATGTTTAATACCGTGACGCAGTGATACTGAACATAATAATGGACGCCACGCGAATTCTGATACGCATTTTATAGACCCCGCAAAATATTTGCGATACAACCCTAATGTATCGAGAATAAAATATCGAGGGTCGCCAGAATTCATAGAGAAATGTATTAACGCCAACGACAAATATATCCGTGGTATAAGGTAAAGAAAAAAAGAAATATTTACGCCACCTGCCGTAATATTATTCGCCAATTAATTTGCGAGTAAAAATTCTAGCGGACGTAGTTAAATTCTAAAATTATAAACGCGTATCCATTCGCTGTACAAATATATATTTTTGTCTATACGCAAATAGCGGTAATGGATTCCTTTCTAATATAAACATTCTGCAATCATCATTGATATTTCGCAAAATATACCGTCTGCCTCTGCAAGACTATGTTTGCCTTGAAAGAAGAAAAATCGCAAAACCACCAGTTAATTATAATACTCGTTAACGAGAAAGAATAAACAGATGTGCTCGATATTTGCACAATCTCAGTCGGTGCTCAGTGGTTGGCAGATAAGGAAAGAAAAAAAAAGAAGAAGAAGAAGGGATGCAGCAGTCCATCCAACTTCGTAAAGACGAAATTGCTTCTCGTTGAAATTTCATGAAAATTCAAAGCTCGTAAAATTTTTCGAATAAAACCAGCCCCGAGTTACTTCAAAGGCATGACTAAGGGCTAACGCGATTTACAAACTTATGCGAATTTTACTTACTCGAAGGAAACATTCGTTCATGCAAATTTCTTTTACTAAATTATGTTTTCGCTGCGTGTATTCGTTCAAACGCGGATATCTGGTTCCTTAAAAATTTCGGCGGAACAAGTGCGCTCGTGCGAATTTCGACAAATTGGCGAATGCGCAATCCCCGCAAACGTATGTCATTCAGAGCAGCGTGGCTCCTATTAGGTCTATGCCACAATGGTATTTCGGTCATTTACCATTCTGTCAGCGACGAGCTAATAGCTTCCCGACGATTTAGAACTCACCCATGGAATTCTCGACGAATCGCGATCCCCTGTCCTGCTGTTGTTTATTTTATATATATCCCAAATACAGTCTTTTTTCTTTTATATCAATATACACGTATACATATACACCTTCATATCAATATACACGTATACAGGTTCCACATATATATACAAAAGGGAAATTGGGGCACGCGAATTGAATTTTACAACAATCCGTGCAGTGCTTCTGGCAGGAACAAAAACCGAATTTGCGAACCGAAAGTATGGTCAATTCCATTCTGAATTATTGGGTTTGCAAATAAATTCTGATTAACAAGAACTAATAGAGAAAATCATAAAGCAAATATTAAGGGCTGGAGAATTTATGTTTCTGATAGTGGATAAACTTTTGGTACATAATCAGCATAGTTGTTTATGTGACATGAAATTTTTGTAACTTCGTCAATGGCGCTTTTGGTGTATTTTGATCTTGACTCAGGGGCGCCACCTAACCATTTTTGAAGTTGAACCTTCTTATCTTCCTTTTTCATTTTGACATCGTACGGTGTACTGATATACTGTGGAAACTTGCTAAAGCATCCGGCATGTTGTCCACCAGGATCTTTAGGAAATGGTACGTAAAAGCGTCCTGTACCAATGATCTTGCTTTTCGCCCTTGCAGGACGAATATACGTTGGTCCAGGATTTTTGTCAGTGTATGGATTCGGTGGAAAATAATCGAGGGGTGCACTGGTTGATAAGAATCTTACTGGTTTGTCAACTGGAATAGAAAACCAAATATAGTATAATGACGTTGAAAATAAAACGTCGAATAAAATTATTCACCCTTAGTACCAGCTGCCTTCTCGACTTCGTAAGGGTCGTTAATATATTTGGGATAAGGACTTAGGCAAATATTCGCATAACCAGGACCTCCCAAAGGATTTGGTTTGATCTTGAAATTCGGTGGTTCACGACCAACTGGCTTTTTGCTTGTGACTTTAAGCTGGGGACTGAAGTAGGTTGGTCTTGTACCAAAGCAACCGTACCAATCTCCCGGTGTCGAATGCTTTTTACTAGCAGACGGTGGTAGTAAAACTCCCCTAGGGAAATTAACCTAATATCAATTAATTCCGTGTTTCCCAATATTTGTGTGCTTCATTCAAAAGTCAATGGTACACCTACTTTAACCTTTGAAGATTCTTTTAAAGATTCCGTCAGTGCCTCCCCTTCAAGGATCCGCATAAATTTCTTCTCAAAAAGGCCATCTCCAGTTGACCCGGCCAACAATTGACGACCCTTCGTTGCATATTCCCGAAATCCATCGGGTTTCTTATATTCGGCAAAAGGTCCGGCCGGAGGATCGTCGAAGAATCCTTTTCACGTAAGAGACAGATCACTGTCAATTTGTTTCATAAGAAATATATAGGAAATATAACCAAAAAGATTTTCAAGAATTATATTGTTTATATTTACCCACACGATCCAGATCTATTCTACCAAAATGTCGACCCAGTTCCTGCGTCACGACCAGCCGTCGTTTTTTCATCTTGAGTCCCAGAGCACATTAGAATTTTTTTTCAGGAAACAAACCTAACATCCTTCACGTTATGTAGTCAGGCGCCCTTCTAAGCGAAGAGAAAAACCGAAATTGTCAATATCCCATTCGCAATTTTATGACGTTTTGAAAAAACAAAAAAGAATCCATTTTTAACTTGGTTACTACATCATGTGTTTTTCACAGGTAAACTCTTCAAATACTTCAAGGAGTAAATCATGGGAATTCGAGTAACGGAAAGGAACATGGAAAGCAACCTTAATCCTGTCACCCAAAAAGGACCTGTTCGTTGTCATTTCTGAAATTTCGACGGAATCCAATCATGAGAAGTAATGACAGTTGGAATATATATTCATAGAAACATTCGACAGTGAAGCACAGGAAAACTAATCCAATTACCGGAAACTCGAATGAGGCATGAGAGAAGCAGTAAAGTACGAGTTGGATTTCACGAGCTTTCGAAAATCCTTGTTTCTGAAGTAACCAGGAAGAATCTGATAACGTCACCCCACCTAATTTTCGCTCTAATGAGATATTCTTAATGAGTTGACGTTAGGTTAGGTTAGTAATGATATCTCGAGTGCAACGTTTCGTTACACAGTCAATTCTATGACTGACGTTAAACCTAAATGAAAGTATTACGTATAAACAATCCTACTTCCATGGACTGTACGTGAAAAATTTTTTAATGTAAAATATTTGAAATTCACAGGATTCCCCAATGCGGCATTATCGAAGAACTTTTTTTGAGTTTATCGATACTCAGCTATCCAGTCGTATACGAACTTCCACGAAACGGATAGTACCCATTCGGCCGGAATTGAGCATGGGAAATGGAGAATGGAAAACGAGAAAAAAATAAAAATAAAACAGAAAGAGTCAACGATAAACGAACCTGCCAGCGGACCAATTAAATGGATGGAAGCTATCGCGGTATCGCAAGACCGACCAATTTCCAGCTCGCTATCTCTGTACTATTTTTCCATGGGATTCACGAGGCTGAGGATGGAGAAAGAGAGGAGAATAAAGAAAGAAAGAAAAACAACCCCGCAAGCCGGCGACAGCCGACATTATAATAACTAAACTTTCGATTGCCGAATCGACCATTAAGATAAGGGTGGTATTGTAAAATGGGAAGCCGCCTACCGTCGCCTTAAAACGAACTTTAAGATTTAACCGAAATGGGGAGGTTTTAGTGAGAGAGCGTCGTTCTATAAAGCGACGCCGATAGCAGCGCCAGATCGATTAAGATTAAAACGTTACGGGGTAGTCGAGTTTTCGAAAGTGACATTCAAAATAGAACCGCGAATTCGTTTCTTTGCCTATATTTGTAATTTAACAAAAATCTTTTTTTTTTTTTCTTTTACCGAATTTAAAATAACTCAAAGTCCGTTCTCCCTTAACTTATTTCTCTTAGCCATTGAAATTGATCGTCTTCATCAACTTCCTGTTCCTTAGGGATATTTCACTCGAAACTCAAAGAACAAGATCCTCCCTCTCTCACCTTTGCATAGGGAAGATTTATGTAGGGACTTCACCCAAAAACAGATACATCTTCCACATATTTCTAAAAGCATTCTCGACTCTCTTAATGGGACGAAAGAGACGACGTAGAATATATAATGAACGAAGACAAAAATTAACATCTTAATGAGAATTCTCCTTGATGCTACGTTCAATCTACGTACGACACCGGCGTCATGGCGTAGCGAAAAAATCCTCGTATTATTACAGAGTTCATTTTTAATTTCCTTCTTTGGCTAATTTCATTCTAACCAATTCCCTTTTACACTTTGTCTTTTTTTTTTCATCATTATTTTTCGTGCAATCAACGAGGTCTTCTCCCTTTGTAAGCTTTTGGTCGATACCGTTACCGGGATAAAATTTCATCGCTGTAAAGGTCAACTGTTTTTTTTTAAATGTCAATTCTTTTTTTTCGGATAAATAAATAAATTCATTTTCACTATTTATGGTACTTGCGACACAACTATTTCCGGCACGTGTCATTTCTCCTTTCGTTATGTCTTCGCTAGAGATATTCCGTCGAATGGATCCAAAGACTCTCCAAGAAATCATTCATTACTCTCGTAGACGTCTCCATTCGACATGACATGACCCCTACCGATACGATTGTCGGGTCGATCTATCATTCCCATGGTAGCAGAACAACCACGGCCCTGAACAAATCGTCGAACGCGAAAACTTTGTTTCATTTCGAGAGAAGGCACCGATTGGACACGTGAGAAATGGCCGTTCGAGGAAGGCCAGTCTGGGAAGAGACAAAGGAATAAGATCCAATGCAATTTGGAAGGCGAAAGAGAGAGAGAGATTGGAGAGGGAGAAAAAATGGTATGAGTCTAAGAGAAGAATGGAAAAAACAAAGACAAGAAAAGAAGATGGCAACCTTCTCCAAAATATCCGTCCGTGAAAAGAAAAACATGACGAGAGTCAATAGCTGACTGGCAATGAAAAAAAAAGATGAAGATAACATGACTTTCGAAAGTGAAAAAGAAAAATTTAAAATCGTCCCTGTCTTCGGTGACGTTTAACAATTTTTTTGTAAACAATATAAACTGTACTTGTCAGCTGTCTGGACATTATAATTAGGTATATGTATGTATATACTATATACATAGTTTATATGTAATAAGTGACACGTGCTGCTATGTAGTCAATGGGAGAGGCCGCAGAACTGCAGAATTATCGATGCTGCGGTTCCGTGTCTATTAATTCGACGTTAGTCTAAAAGGGGTTTAAATAATTGATCCCAGGGTCTTGGCGTCGATTAAACTACAGCCCCACTAGTCTGCTTTAGTCGGGGGTTGACGTAGGAGGTCCAGCATATCCAACCCACTTGGTGAAACCTACGTGCGGATAAATCGTTTTGAAATACCCTGTATATCTCTTTGACGATTAACCATATACCTGACCTAAAGTAATTAAATTGATGAAATCATATGGTTCAATGTTGGCATCATTTTGTATATATTTAAACACACGTTATCAGTGTATCCTACCATTAAGGCAAAGAGCCACGTTCCTTATCACGAAGCTGCGAATACTAAGGGTTGAGTTAATTGAGGTAATCGGGCGGGTAAAGGGTATCATCTAATTACGACGTTTGCACTTCCGTCTTTGCCAAGGGTTTTGGATTCTCCTTTTATACCCAATCCTAAAAGCTGCTACATACAGAGGCGTCAGGTACAAACTGTCGGTTCATGAGAATCCTCTCGTGAAAATTTGCTAGCTTCATGAGACTGGATGCTGCGATGATCGTCATCCGGAACAGACGGTGAAATCTCGAAGCACTATACCCCAATCTACCCTCTTGGTTGTCCTCTCTTAAAGTCCTTCAAGATCTCTTCAATCCCTAAAACACTAAGTGTATTTCAGCCTGTCTCGATTACGTTCAGTGAATAATGTATAAGAATAATATATTTTTCAAAAATTATCCAAAAATCGTTTTCATCTTGGTAGGTGCATATATTATCGGTTTCCATCAACTTTTCAGGGTTTGGTAACAGATTCTCGTATCGGTCACCGGGGTCAACCTGTTTACAGACACGTGGAGGAACGGGTCATTGTTGGCAAATTGGCGGTGGGTTGAGCTGTTGCCGATGACCTGGGTTTGATGAAGTAATGGACATTCACTGTTGACGTGTTGACCCCACGTGAGAATATATACGGCATTGTAATGGTATACTGTGAGCAAGCTAGGTCGACGTACAACTTGGTTAGGTTATGTAGATATGCGTATACAATCAGTGGGAGCTGATGCAAGGGATGCAGTTGAACTACTGGAGATGCGAATCAAATGGGACATTTTCATGGCTGGCTACATTTAGGTGGATAACTGCGAATAATTCTATGAGAATTTATGCTGTCGGAGGATACTGATGGTTAACTATGATTGCGAAGTGTAGTTTATTGTGTGAGGATATGGAGTTTGGATATAATGATTAAAACAGAAGAATTGCAATCACGAGAGTAGAATCTCTGAAAATAATTTAACGGGACGCAGAGATCACGTTTAAACGACTTCGAAATACCAAAAGATCTCCTAATGCGGAAACTACAATGGTTCATAGAAAATGCTGGTACAGTTCGAATTGCGATCGGGCTACTTTCGAAAAAACCCATACTTTATTGGTATTTTCGGCTCAGAGGGGTCGATTCTATTGCTTTTGAAAAGTGGCCAAAATCGCACCTTTGGGAGGCTGTATCTCGAAAACGGTTGGAGATACGGCTTTTTCCTTGAAATTCTCAAAGATCTCTTAATGCAGAAACTAGAATGGTCCATAGAAGACGCTGGTACAGTTCAAATTTCGATCGGGCTACTTTCGAAAAAACCCATAATTTTTTGGCATTTTCGCCTGAAAACGGTCGATTCTATTGGTTTTGAAAAGTGGCCAAAATCGCACCTTTGGGAGGCTGTATCTCGAAAACGGTTGGAGATACAGCTTTTTCCTTGAAATTCTCAAAGATCTCTTAATGCAGAAACTAGAATGGTCCATAGAAGACGCTGGTACAGTTCAAATTTCGATCGGGCTACTTTCGAAAAAACCCATAATTTTTTGGCATTTTCGCCTGAAAACGGTCGATTCTATTGGTTTTGAAAAGTGGCCAAAATCGCACCTTTGGGAGGCTGTATCTCGAAAACGGTTGGAGATACAGCTTTTTCCTTGAAATTCTCAAAGATCTCTTAATGCAGAAACTAGAATGGTCCATAGAAGACGCTGGTACAGTTCAAATTTCGATTGGACTACTTTCGAAAAAACCCATAATTTTTTGGAATTTTTTGCCCCAAAGCGGTCGATTTTAGTGGTTTTGAAAAGTGCTCAAAATCCCACCTTTGGGAGGCTGTATCTCGAAAACGGTTGGAGATACGGCTTTTTCCTTGAAATTCTCAAAGATCTCTTAACGCAGAAACTAGAATGATCCATAGAAGACGCTGGTACAGTTCAAATTGCGATTGGACAACTTTCGAAAAAACTCATATTTTTTTCGAATTTCGGCGTGACCTTGACCCATTTTCGGAAATTTTAATTAGTTTCCAAAAATTCCGCCAGATAGCGCTGATAAGCACCTGCGGTAGTTCCGGGAACTTCCGCTAGAGGGCGTGGAACGACCTTGAACCATATTTTCACTAAAAATTGGTATTTTCGCGGGGCGAATTTTTAATTAGTTCCGGAAAATCCCGCCAGATGGCGCTGTTAAGCACCTGTCGTAGTTCCGGAAAATTCCGCTAGGGGGCGTGGAACGACCTTGAACCATATTTTCACTAAAATTGGTATTTTCGCGGGGCGAATTTTTAATTAGTTCCGGAAAATCCCGCCAGATGGCGCTGTTAAGCACCTGCCGTAGT